>JABMBR010009048.1:0-47213 GCA_018881525.1 Meteorus sp. PSUC_FEM 10030008 | reverse complement strand
AATATAAAAATATATAGATAATTATATATGTGTGTTTATTAAATGGGAAAATGAGTATATACGAGTGGTGGTTTCTAGACTGTTGGTTGGAGTACACACACGCGGGGCCATGCAGCTCTGTTGACCGAGTTTGTGTTGGTTAGAGGTCCCATTGATTTCCTGGCCCATGTCAAGGCTGCACGCGAGACAACCCCTGCACGTTCCTTCCTACCCCGACATTTCACCGCTTCTAACGTACACTTCTATCCTCAATATGTATCTATACACATTCTGTTGGCTACCACGCCGCATGTCGAGCTAGTATTCATTGCCGCGATGATTCTTGGACTCCTCCAACTTGGCTTATTATAGCACACACTTACCACGGCCTGTTTTGCCTTTTTTTTTCCTTACAAATAATCCTACCCAGAACTTCTACATAAATCTACAATTCAACCTGCTGAAAATTGGATTTTTCGTGAAATTAATGACATGATTGATCAATTTTTTTTACACCATCCTAATAATCTGGATACCAATTTTTTTTTCAAGGTTCTTTTCGTGTCTGAAAGTATTTTTTTTCATGTAGATTCCTCATGGTATAGCAACAATTGATGAATGTATTTAGTTTGGTATGAATTAAGTATGACAATTAATGAGGACAATTGGAAACACTCATGTGTTTATCCACTATTCATCATGGTATAAAATACCCTGTCAACATTGGTGATATATTTGGTAAATATATTGGAGCAATTGGATGGGAATTGAGGTTGCGTTGAAATGGAGATAAGGACAACGATAGAGTCTCACATTGCAAACGTGGTAATCGTGGCGTTGTATGCCATTGATGGAAAGTGCTGATAGACATAGACACATATGCGTGACGCTGCCATGAACATTTGAGGAGGAATACAATTGTCTCTAATAGCGAGCTATGGATAGTCGGGGGACATTGTACAGGCTTAAACAGGTGACACAGCAAGTGTCAGCATCAGATCGTACGGAATTCGATTGAATCTGACGCTTTAGGACAACAATTCTGTGAATTTTGGTAATATCGGTGTGTGGAAGGATCGTCGCGTGAATACGGGCACGTGGATCAGATGGAATTATGCGAGGGTCATTGAATTGATATGCAGCACACGTGACCTTATTAATCTCTTCATATTCGTCTATCGGGATGAATTTTTTATCAGCACTTCCATATCTATTTGATCTGATGCTCAAACGTTCCCAATTCCAATTGATTCTTGAATACAAATCAGATTCGGAATTTCCAATCAGATATCTGAAACTGAATGTCACATTGAGGATTGAAAATTCATGGTGGATGATGATAATTAAGAGATGAAATCTAAAATTGGACAACCGATTGATCAACTTCATTCAGAAGAGTTTGGTGTCTTATCCAGATCTTGATGATTCAAAATGTTGATCACAACGATTCAATCCAACATATTAGCGCAGTAAACACAAGATGAAAAGTAGTTGGTATACATAATGAAAATTTGGTGAGTAATTGCATGTGAAATTTTGATGATCACGAAAAGGAATTGGTGAGGATGATTGCAGGAAGTAGATTTTCAAGTTTGTCACATTGCAAACCATTGTCGTGGTTGTCTACTTCCACCACTTCCACTACCAGTGGTAGAACAAGTATTACCACTACTTCCATCTACTGACTCTTCTGGATGCAAAACGACCGTGCGCATTAGTTGCGACATTAAATTCACTCTACAATACTCTTTTTTACGCTCATACCATTTCTCTACAACTCATTCTTTTGCAACGATATATTCAACGCTTGACGTTGCATTTAATTTCCGGGAGTAATGGTGTAACCGACTTCTTTTTCTTCTCACTCTCAGTAATGTTACATATACAAATACACTTCATTCATTCTCGTGATTTCCCATGGAGAATTTTTCAATAAATTGTGACAACGCATTATGAAGTTGTGAAAAGAAGAATGCGACATAGTTTTTCGTATGATAAATATCTTGTTCGTCTTTCTATGAAGATTGATAGTTCCCACTGGAGAATTATTCACACATTACACGATGTGAGATAAAATAGTCGATGTGATACCCCTGAATATGTTTTTAATTATTTTTTTCTTTGAATTCTCACACCACTGTGATTTCTCTATTTTCTTTTTTTTTTCACACCAACCCCTCTTGTGTATTTCAATATTAAATTTTCAAGTTTGTTTTAACCTCAAGTTATATTACTTTACTCAGCGGTTTATCGCATGCGATGTTGAACGTTATTTTGCGACGTTGAATTGGCGTTATGATTTATGTGACACGTACAACGCGCATCGCACCACCAACTTATCCTTTCGCCCCTCAAACTCGCAACCACTCACGTTTTTATACATATAATTATATACTCTTCAAACTGACATCATGTACTCAATTAGATACACATATTCATATAACTATAGACATAGTGAAGCTCTTGTATTGTTTATACGTGACTTAGTAAAAAATTAGACGATCCACATTCACAAAACAACAACAAAAACAGCACATAAGCTCTCATCATCATATGAACAATGACAAAGAACTCTGGTATAAATAATGTGTTGACATTTGCAACAAAAACTGTGATCATATATAATGAAAATAAAATTAGCATTACGAAGAAGAGATGGAGAATCACAAATGCAAAAAAGATTAAAAAACAACGAATTTTTATATTCCTTTATAAATAATTCCACATACAACTGAAGGATTTTCCATAATTTAATTACAAATTCGAGAAAGGAGTTGTTTCAACGAGGAAAATGTGAATATTGGTATATGTGAATCCATACACACTCATGAACAAGAGAACTCCATTATTGCAGATGACGAGAAGAAGCGAAAAACAAAAATACAATAAAAAACTTCATTTTTTTATGTCACATAAAAATCTCGTTATACTCACTAACCGCAATAATTCGGATTTACGTTAAACATGTTTCTTCGAATGCCATTCTCTGTCGTGTTTTGTATATGCCAACTCATGTCTGTGCTGTTCCATTTTCTCGTATCTCTATTTTAATGTATATGTCTTTATCATTCGTACACTGAGATTCACGCTTACGTTCTAATTGAATAACATGTATACGAATAAAATGTCGTCCAGCAGGTTTGTGATACCATAATATGCTCACGGCTTTATACACCATGTACTGACATTCATTCTGCCACATACCAACTCCACCATTTTCTCGTCTAATTAATGTACTTTTGTTCCCTAATCCAACTAAATCTGTGGTGAGTCAGGTGCGCAGGTATATGAACAGAATATTCACGTATACTTTTTACATCTGGATATGTTCATGCATGTGTGTGCGTGTCAGGACATTTTCAAATTGAAATATCACACCCTTCTGCTTCTCTTCGATACTCTGGCACTACATTGAAGCTGACACAGCACAATTCGGATAATTCATTGAATTAATTTTCTTATTTCATTTAATTTTCTTTTATTCATTGACAGAAATTTATATTCTGTGTTGATTTGAGTAATTCCAAATGATTTTTCATTCTCTTCTGTGATACCCAGTTCATAATTTGTATTTAAAATAATGAAGTGGGAGTGATACAAATCATTTGTTCTGCAAGTGGTGAATTAGTTGAAGCATTTAATATTGATGAAATATTTCAAAATGTCTGAATTGTTTGATATTAATGGATGCTAATTCCAGTTAATTTTACAGTAACGATTAATATCGAGGCATCAAATGTTAATGTGAAAAAGTCACGCGCGCGTCCAGACGTTCATTATAAATTCAGTGATTTGAAAGACGTGAAAGTAGAAGGTGGAAGAAAAATAGAGGAAGCACCAGTATAACATTGAAGTGAGAATTTATGCGAGGTCCGTGTAACCACCATGCAAAATCGTTCAACTTACTCGATATTTTATCAAGAACGATCAAACAGTATCGTGACTTGATCTATGTTATTTTATATATATAAAACTTTCAATATTTATTGATTCGCGTATAACTATAGGTTATAACTTCTGACCTACCTTTATTATTACATTTCATTTCCTATATTTTTTACCAAGTGGCGTGCACATATACTACAATTACATTTTTCATTTAGGAAATAAAATAAATTTACAGAGTCTCTCAATATTTTCCAACTATTAATTTCCAGAAAATTAAATATTATGTTTTTTTAAATTCATTCGCAATTATATAATCTCATGAGTTTTTATTGTAACTAAAAATTACCTCCAATAAAATTCCACTTTAATTATAAAAGTATTTGGTAAGTGGATTTTCCATAATTGCATATGAGCTAATGTATAATCGCTTTCATCTTTCTATCTCTTTGTTGATTCTCCACGTTGTTTTTCTGTATACACTCCAAAAGAATTTTTGAATCTTCCATAACTCTACACAAAAATTGAGAGCCAATTATATTATTCCCAAGTGCGCGCGCGTGACTGCAGTAAAAAATCTCTAAGTTTGTTTATTCGTGTTTCGACTTTGACAAAAACGAATGAAAGAACATTTTAGTGAATGAAATTACACATTTGTGCATGAAGTTTGTGTATCAAAATTATTTTCTCATTTTTCTATAGCTACAAAAAATTTTCATCATTCTCTCAGTATAACAAACATGAGTGTGGAAAGAAAAAAATGAGAACGAGTGTATGTCATTACATTTTGTTTATTCAAGATTTTTATTCTGAGATTAATTCAAGTAGACATGACAATATCCATTATCCAGTTTGATGGTTGAGCTTTTAGTTCAATTAAAAATACATCATGCAACCGTCTGGCAAGTCTCTCGTCTTTCGTCTACAGACCATGAAATAAACGTGAGACGTATCGTTGCTATACAGCTATGACTTCTCTTCTCAACGCGCATCCCCTTTTTGTCTATCTATTCACACTCGTACAAAGTCCCGTTTAATTTTCCTATTTCACTCGCTCATATTACTCGTAGTTTCTCAAACATTTATATCATTCACGTGAAGTAAAGTCGTTGCAAGCACATTTTCGTATATACAAGCAACCGAGTGCAATCCTTTAGCCTTCGTCATCTTTTCCAAGTGCAATCCTTCGAGGGTTGTGCGGTGAGTTGCATACTGTACGTCGAGGTAAAATATGGCAAAGTTTTGCTGAGAGCGCGCTTTTGAAACTTGGAATACGCAAAACTTTATAATGACGGAAATTCTATTCGAATATAATCTATCTTGCCAGATGAAATATTCGGTATGCATTGTCTTATTTAATACATGTATTAATTATTATGAATGACTCCATTAAAATTTTCTCTTTGAATGTTAACATACATCATTTTCATTATCATTGAAATTATTTCAGCACTAACTTTTGTTAATATTAACTTTTCCAACAAATATTACCATGCAATGTATTACATAAAAAAAAATTTAATGCACTCGCAATCTTCACTCTGATGATAAACTTGTGCATTCATCCCCTACAAAATTATATTCAACTCGAGAAAATTTTTTAACGATCAGATAAAGTGGTGAAATGAAATTGAATCTAAATCGAAAGATTTCAACGTGATTTTTCACTCTACACATAAAAATTTCCATCTGTGTCCTTTGACTGGTTTCAGAGAGAAGAAAATGGAACCCCAATGAAAAAAAAGAGTGTGCGAATTTTCGTGACTTCGAAAACGGTTTGATTAGAGGAACACGATTGGAGGGCGTTTGCAATAGCGAATTGAAATCCGATTTATACTCCTTCCAATCTACCCTTTCACCTCTTAAATTCTATCGCCGTGCGCATTCCATACAACCACACTCACTCACATGTGTATACGTATCCTTCCATGGTTCACCCTTTATTTATTCCTAATGTCTTTCGTGGCTCGACCGCATGAATCGTTGTTTGAATACAAATAATTCATTCATATGCATTGAATCGTGAGTTAAAACACGTTAAACAAATAACAATTGAGTCTGCATATAAACAATCTTTCAATGAGATATAAAATGTTGACGTTCAATGATTGATTCTGAACTGGGGAGAGAACAGATAAAAATTTAAAATTCAATTTATATATCATCACTGATATGGGAAAATTCATTTCTTCTTTCTGACAAATACATTTTTCAATGCAATGCTTGAGATATTTCTCACTTTTCCCATTTTCTTTTTTCCTTCGGCAGTATGGTGATGAGGTAACGGTGAAAGATGATAAATGGTGACGGAGAATTTTATAAGTATACACGTCGAAGTGGAAATGTGTATATGTGAAAAGAAAGAAAAATACAAAAATGAGACGACGAGAAAGGAAGATAACGATGACGAAGTCGCATCGTACTGTTATATACATGTGTGTGTATTTACTTTTATCCATACGTATAGGTGTGTATGTATCTATTGGTATTGAACGAGTGTTTGAGTGTAGGCGTTGGCCGGAGGTGAAATGTAACGAACCTGCAGGCGGACACTCGGCTCGACCGCAATACCGGATATTACTGAGTACTGAGAAAGACATTCGATTTGAACGTAAACGAAGATTCATCTCCTCTCTGCCTTCACATCTCACAATTCAACCGATATATCTTCCCTTCGCTATATAAATGGAAGAATAATCCAATAAACTGCATCATTATTTAACTTTGTCTTCACGAACTAGCACATAATTACCTTCGTATTAAAACGGTTGGAAAAAATTCAATCCCTAATTTTATTTCCTTGACTTGTTCACTATAAAATCCATTGTCAAGTTGAAGTCGAACAATTTTCATAGCAAAAACACTCCCAAACATAATGAATTGAAAAATTTTAATCTCTTCTTGAAAATTTTTGCTGTAAATAATTTTTAATTTTGATCCTCCATTACTTGGACCAAATCCGATTGAATTTGACGTTGAGGTTTAACAGAGCAGGTGATGCATCTGCTTAGCCTGAAATTGCTTCTTATCAATTCTATTAACAGCTTATGTTGTATAATTCCGATCAGGTCAACCGCTTGAACTATCTCTCGTATATTACGATTTGCAGTAGAATATAAATTGGCCCAGGATGTCATGTATATATATCCACCATATATATAAGCTCACCACTATTTCATCAATCATCTCATCCTGTGAGCTCACATTAATATTCGTTTACTATCAAATATGCATCACTTGTTTACCGGCGCCGTCGCTTATTTATTTCCGCTATGTGTGTGGTGTGGTGCAGCCACGTTTCGCCATTAACCACTCTCGTCCACAGCATAGTAATGCAATATATACACTTTCATGTATATATGTATATACTGATTACGTATAAAGTGTATGTCACTTACTAATCGTTCTTGCCATGTTCACGTGAAGGACTTTATTCATAATTTATTCTTTTCTCAACACATTGAACATTGACTTCAAAGTAATAAATGTTATCATTACGTGAACAATTGTGGATTAAAGTGAAATGATCAATTCGTATTTGATTGAATTGATGAATTTGTGCTCAGTATGTAGAAGTAAAACACACTGAAAATGTGTTTTATGGGGGAATAATTGTTACAATTGCCTGTTAGAGAAAGTTGAACTTTTATGACAATTCTGAGGGTTGATAGAATGAAAGTCATAGATTCATTGTGATCTATCGTGTTACAGCTGTAGTTACTTCCATCACAATTGTCGAATAAAGCACAGCGTGGTTGATCAATTTTACAAATTCATAATTGGCAAATTCCAATTGATGGTGGTTGAAAACCCCATGCTAGGAATTAATGACGATTCCGTTGGATTCTACAATTTGTCAACAAATTCTTTTGATCATACAGGGCTGATTACAAAATTCCCGTTCATGTGTAAAAAATTACATAAAAAAATGTCAATACACCATGAAAATAATACAAATTAAACTCTATCGCCTCCAATCTTCAACTATTTGCTCTGCTAGCTTCAAAATTCATCTAAATCAACATGGATTTTTCATCCCCCACTTTACAAGACACAAAACAATATAAAATTTAGTCTAATTCTACAAATTGTAACCGGCGTGTTAACTGTGCAAAACAAAGACGTACCGCACCTTGTAATTTCAGGTGCCACACGACACTTCAACCTTTACCTTCTTCTCAAGCGCGCGTACACTCATATGTTCATGGTAAACAACATCCGGTCTTGCCTTTACACACACACAAACACCCGAAAATATATATCTACCTCGTATCATATGTGTTTCCCTCAGTGTTTTGTACAGGAAGTAGGTCAGTAGCAGAAAGAGAAGCTAAAGCGTCGACGAGAAAATTAGACTGTGCGCAATATACACACAAGAACCCCCAGGATAAATCGTGCGCTCGAGTTGTACATGTCTATGTACACATATATTATACATATATACATATATATAAGAGACCGCGAGATTTTATTGGCGGAGCGATGCTGCCACGAAAACAGTATTGAGGATCCACGTGATAGCATCGACCAAAACACGATTGACCCAAAGGATTCCCGATGCTTTGCCAACTTCTATATACGCAGTTCCAACTACCCTCCCAACCCTCACTATCAACACACACGAATTTCTCTGTACTGAAATCCCACTGAGGGTATTGGGTCATTGATGACGTCATCTCGATTTCATGTGTAAGAATATCATCTCTTATGCCTTTGCAGTTGTTGTGAGTGACAGAGTATGAAAGATGACGATTCACCATTCAATTGATGTGGGATACAACGATGGGAATATGCTTGTTTATATAAAAGGAGGATGGAAAAATCTACTCGTATTCAATCTTATTTGTCGTCAAGCTTTTCCATCGTTGATGTATATGTGTGCACAACTGCAGTTTCTCATGTTGAGATAAAAAGCTTATTTGTTTGTGAGTTTTTTGATAGGCTATGGATGTATGGGAATGGAGAGTTCGATATTTCATGTGTTTTATGATATTGGCAATATCTTCTTCGGGTATGGAGTTTATATTTGTAGTTATTGAATTTTCAGTATCAGCAAAGTGAACTCAACTGCAAAGTTTGTATCATTAAAGAGATATCAAGTTGTTTATGGTATAGATTTAATATTTTTTTCCTTATTATTCACAATTTTTGATGGAAGTATTGGGTGAAGTGGTGAGAAGAACTGTTAAGGGTGATTGATGTTCGGATTCCCACGTGTGTGAGTCTGTTGTAGGAATTCTTTGATGGATGTGAAGATCGGGTAGATGAATCATCATTAGTCTTACTTATATGAAATGTTTCCCAAGATCATGTGGTTGGGAATTCAGTTCTTGTAAGTTAAATATTCGAATCCTTCAACATTCATGTTCGTAAATATTTATAGTTGAACATACAGGATACTCAGTCGAGCATTTGAACAGTTCAATAGACATTTTTCGTTCTAAAGGTTTAGAAAAATGTTAATATCGTACTGTTGATCCAACAATTCATCTTTGCAGTATCACTCGAGTTGACGTGTAACCGGCAGAAGTCTGCTGCTATTTATACATGAGGATAGACATGGAGAGTAGTTTCAACATGAAAGACAGTCAACATGGACAGTAATGTTTGCTTTGAATTGGTGAATGTGCTTGTATTGATCCAAAAGATCGATTTCATTTGATGCAAAGTGGTTTGAATAAGGTTGATGTTTGATTGTGTGGTTGAAATGGAGATGTCTCTTCATGACCAAGAGTATCATCATATTACGACCGTACTCTAAGTGACATATTCAACATTTATGAAAACGGAAGATGGAAATAAAAGCGCTGGAGATAAATAGGCATCGAGCAGATTTGTAGTGTGACGCGACTGTGCTCAAGAATGAGCTGAAGGTAGAAGAGAAGACAGAGGAGAATTTGGAGTTGTGCCATGTCGCTGTAGAGAAACTCTCCTTGCCCTGAGTGCACTACTACGATCACTGATACTACATACTACAGTTGACGTGCAATCCTCACGTTGCTTGAGTACTTGTGGCGGCCGTGGGGATTTAAGAGGGCCAGGAAGGCACGAGTGTGTGAAAGAGAGGAAACAGGTGGAAAGGAGAACAAGCATAAATATTGATAATCGCTGCTTTATCATGACTAGTTGGGATGTGTGGCAAGAAATGAACTATTATACAAAGGAAACCCGAATTAGAAAGTGAATCTTATTCCAGAATTGATGACATGAATTCATCCATCGTTTTTTATGTAATTTCGGCTATTCATATGAGGTGCCAGTGTTTTTGCATCACTCCTGGTCAATGACATCTTATCCGGGTTTCACGAGCAAACTTGCTGATGAAGACTGGCAAATTGGACTATTAGTCTGACCTTTCAGGTCATAGCTGGGGACTTGCAATTTTTCGTCATAATTTTTCAAGTCCCTGAAATATAAAATGATAAAATACGTAGGAGAACTAATGACCAAAACCGAAGCAATTACAGGGGACGTAGAACATCTCCATATATCTTCTCATGGATTTGTTATATTTATTTTTATGAAGAATCATTCACTTGCTGGGTTATTCATTGAACATGAGGATTATGGGATCTGAGAGCTTCTGTATGAATGCTGTCAGAATTCATGAGCTTACCTTTGCCATTTCCCCTTTTTGGCCGCCTTTTTTTATGATCGACTGTTGGCTGTAGCACGATCTTCCTCTACCAACCCTTTTGCCCAATTCTATATGTATATACATGAATCCACGTTGGTTTGCGCGCCAACTATTGCAATAAATGCACGGTGGGCTCGTGTGGCAGAATCTAGTTAAATCGAATCACGTGCTGTGGCACTCTGCGCCTCTAAGGGTGGTGAGGTGGTAAAGCCATAAAGTTTGCGTTAGGGGTAGTTGCAACTGTATAGGTAGAAGATACTACTGCATCCTGCTCCGAAATTTCAAGTGACTATACATACACATACAGTATGCACTAACTATTGACTCAGCAGATGATTTAATAGTTCAATAAAATGTGCTCATAATTCCCATGCATGCAATGATGATCATTCCAAATGTCTCTTTGCAGTTGAAATGATCTTACAAAATCCATGGCGAGAGGAGAAATGCAATTGTGAAGATGCGAAAATGAAAAGTCTGGGTTTTTGTTTTCGTTAAATTTTATATAATCACAAAAAATTCCAACGAACATGTGTCATTGTATATAACTGTGTTGTCACGTGACATTGATCAATGTTTCCTTCTGTACGTGGTGTTGAGTGGTGCATTGAAAGTATGGGCAAGAGGAAAATGGAAAGTGGAAGAGTAGCAGCGAGTATGACGTGACAACGAGCGAGAGCGCAATAGCAGAACTAGAGATGAGAATCGAATGGTTGAAGCAGTAAAGTTGCTTTGAAACTTTTGCTACAGCGCGCGCCAATATACCCGGATGTCAAAGCTCTCTCAGTACTTCCATAGAAATTTTTACCAGCCAGTCTACATCATCTATACATATAGATATATTGGTTGGTATCTATATTTTTACCAACTTTTTCCGTCACAAAATTGTCTTTTATCAGGTAAATTTACGTGGTGATATGGAATACACGTGTTTAAGTTCAATATGTTCCCTGGGAGATATGAATTGATGGAGAACGAGAGAAATTTTAAAAAGAAGAGAAGAAAAATGATGAAGGAGTGTTCTGTGAATACAGAAATCTATTGAGCGAATGGAAGATCACCCATCCTATGTCAATGATATACTTTTATATTGTGACACTTTATAGATGAAAGGTATAAGTTCGAACGTGTATTGAGGTACGTTTCGTGACTGTGAAATGTACACATGTGAGAAAAATTGTACGATACATTGGATTGGACGATGAATACTAAAGAGATGAACAAAAATGACTTATTGTTTGCTGTGATGTGGATGAGTTTGGAATGAATCAGAACAAATTCCTAGTCTCCCATGTTTTCATTGCAAGACAATGTTGATGGTGATGGTCACTTGATGATGTGAAAAGCGCAATCATCACGTCGATTTTCACCTTCTATATACAAAGCTTTTCATCAACGCATTTGTTCTACATGTTAACATGTGATGAGTAGATCATGATAGAAATCAGATACACGATGAAGCTTTGGAAATCACATAAACATGAATGACGGAGCAATAATTGAACAATACTTGACCATTTTATGATTATTTTATACCAGAACCAGCAAGATGAGGAGGGTGCGTGGGTTCCCAAGAGTAATCACCGAACACGCAACACATTCATTCACGAATAGTGAGGGACTACAAATTTTCATTTGGTTTGTCAATCGAATTGATTAAATGAATCTACACCATCGTCCGAATCATTTAATCACCATCAGTGAATTTGGGAAGATTCGTTACCATTTATTGTCGAAACGTTAATTATACTTTCATTCTCATTTAATAATACTCGCAACATGTAACGATATTGGTGTCATACCGTTGTTCCAGGATCGCAATATCATGAGGAATTTTCGGGTTAGCTTGGCCTAATTGCCACTAATGGTTGCTACTAGTAGAACAGGATTATTATCGATTTCAGAACGCAATTTTACCATGTTGAGCCGCCAGTTGTACCCCTGTATCGCGTTGTTTTATATATGGTCATCATGTTGGTGCATGTCATGAGAGAGTAAGATAGAAAATGCTGGAGGAGGATGAAGAGGTGAGGAAACACAAGTGAAAGAGCGAAAAGGATAGATAGACGGATAGATACAGAGAGAATAGAGAAGAGATGCTCCGTTTGCTCCACAACAAACACTCTGGCACGCACGCCCACGTTCACCCGAAATCGATTCGCGGCCGCGTTGAGGGGGGCGAGGACGCTTTCGGGATCGCTGGACCCACAGCTACGATGCGGGCTATGGGTTAATATGTGAAAGGAAAAAAGAAACAAACAACATTGCCAATGCAGTGGAAAGCATTGGCCATAAAAGCTCTGATACTCTCAGTAGTTAAAATCAATTGTCGCATTTTCCTCAAGAGAAGTTCGCAATTATTAAAATGCAAATCACGAACGTACCGTAAACTTCATCACCATCTTGCGGTAAAGAATGATTGACTGATATTCATTGTCGATTAAACATCCAGGTGCGATTTTGTCAACGGTGGAGAAGCAGATGGAGAGAGAGAGTGGTTGAGAATCAGAATACAGAAAGTACATAAGGGTGATGAGATTGCTTGCACAAGTCTGACGCATACACGTCAGTCAAGTGGTGTGCGAGAGAGTGTTTATACTCGGCCTTGCTTAACTAGTCAACGATGGGATCATCGACACGGTGAGGTACTACGCGGAAGTGTAGATTACCGGAGATCATCGTTGCCAATTAACGATGACAGAGAAGCGATGGTAATTCGCAGAGCTGTTGTGGAATGTAGGAATATATGAAAAGGAAATGACATTGAGTGAATGCTTTAGAATGAAATTCGATACGACTTCAAGTCACGCAGACTGTAAAGTATATTCCGAAGCCATCACTGCAGGTGATCATTGAAACGTAGTATCAAAGTGTTGTAACGAACATGAAGAGTTTTCAATCTCGTTAATAGGACTAAGTAGCACCATTGACATTCATGAGAATTGTGATTTGGTTTGGAGACGAATTGTACGAAATTCGTACAGTGAGGTTAATTATGTCATGTTGGTTTGTTTCAAAAGGTCGACTATCATGTTGCTAACTTCAGTAATATTGCGCCCAAAGCTAATTTAACAGAACCCTTTCTAAGTTACAGTACCATTATAGAAGTGAATTCATTGCACCAATGGATTTAGAATAGAGTTTCTCTCTATGTATACCAAGACCCACCATCGCGTTTCAAGAGACATGTCGACCACACGGAACTTGTCATTTACATTATATAAGGCTTCATAGCACAATATGAACTTGGAGTCAAACGAAATTACTTACGCGGCATACACAAAGGGTGAACGATGCGTGGCGGGTAGAAGTGCGACGGTGGCGGCAAAGAGCGCAAAGCTCCATGAGGCTGCGTGAGACCTCATCCTTGGTACTTTCACCCGAAAGTATTCGTTTTGTATAATCACACTCTTCACACGTAGTTCAGCTCGTTTGTGCTGGTATCTTCCAGATGCTGTCTTCTATCTCTTCTTTCGGCGCACTGTTATAAACACCATCAATACTTGTACTATTGCTCTTTTATTTCTCTTTAATCAACCTCGATCAACACTTGCACCAATTATTTTTTTCGTCCTTGTCACTTGGTCCTCTGATGGCTCCAAAAGGATGCCTACTTCCCACACACGGGAAGTTGGCCCTGTACTGACAATTGCCAGAGCTACTGTTTACAATTTTCTCAAATGAACTTGAATTTTTCTCATTGAAACCGACACAGAAACTAGTCACTGGAGCCACTCAATACCACACTTTGTTTGATTAGAACTCTCTACTACTGCTACTGGAGTTGTTGATGAAGACGATGATGTTGTTATTGTTGTTGTTTTCGCGGTTGTTGTTGCTTTTTTAAGTTTTGTTTACCACTTTGGTTGTCTAGGATAATCACATTAATGGAATTGAAAGGGTAAAATGAGGGATTGGTGGGAAGGTGTGTAAATATTATATTTTTTTAGGGCCCACTCACGGCGGGACCTCTTTGGGGGTTCTCTCCTATGAAGTGGGTGCCTTGTTGGCGCCGCCGGTCTGCCGGTCGCTCCTCTTCACTTTGATCCTTTCACTGGACATCTCTCGGACGGTGGCACCCGCGCTACGACGCGCTCGGGAGTGGCGGCCCTCTCAGTTGTCCCGGCCGGCGTACAACGCAAGCGCACAAATATCCGTCTTTAGTCGCCACCATCATCCCCGTTCATCCCCTCATCGAGTTCTGCCGACCCTACTACTCTATCCCTGCTTCTTCGTATGAAAGTTATCAATGCGCCGGCGCCACCACCAGCACTTTCTTCTCCCTCTTTGCTCTCTGTATCATCATCCCCCTCGTAAGAGCTAACAGAGGCTGCTGCTACCCTCGCCCTATTTTCCACGGGGCCACTATCCTCTGGCACGCGTACGCACCAATATGATTTCCCTCAATACACATACGAAGAACATGCAGAAAGGACGAATCGTACAGCATTCGGTGTGGCAGTCAGGCTAACACGTAACTCGAAAAACGTCCCTTCCTCCAATATATTTCACTAAATTACTAATTACCGGTTTCCTCATACCTTAGAATAGATCAACAAAAACTACAAAAAATTTCCCGTTCAAGAACTATTTGAAGATTGGTGACAATGACCGAATGCAAATAGATCAGTTGAAGGAAAAAGCTCGGATTAGGTAACGCTTGAAAGTCCTGAGGATTTGCAATTGTGTCCGTCTGTACAATCTTATCGCTTTTCAACTTCCTATTCTACTTCAAGTACTATAAAATAGATCGAAAATCCCGACATGTGTTCTAAGCCCTTCTCCTTTATTTTTCTTTTCTTCGCATACTATCTCATGCACGTATTCACCTTTATGTTGCACACACCTGGCCCAACAAAGTCTTCAGGGATTCTTGGGTTCTTCTTTTCCTTCCCGACAACACGCAAGCACACTGGGATTCACGCCTTCACTTGAAGGTCTATACGTTGCATGAGATAGCTACTGGAAATAACCCATGGGTATGTATAGACAGAATGCTGTAGGGAATTCACGCAAGTGTTTCTCCTCTCTGCTTCTGGTTATTCCTGAACTTTTTGGCCAAGACAATGAATGTTGATAAAATTACCATTATCCATCAGAAGATAACATGAATACATAAAATACCAAATATCATTTCGAATCGTTTTATCTATTTTCAGTGTGATTATGAATATGTTTTTGTATTGTTTTTTCTAGTGCATGAAGGTTTATATTGTCTGTTATATATGCTTATGATTAAATTGAGGTATTTAAATCCAGGCAGGTTGATTTACGCAAGAGCTATCAACGGAAATTTACCGTTGAACATTTGGAACTCGATCGCCCTGATGGTTGTGGGGTTTTGAGCCTTAATGGTATATTATCGGGTTCAGGTGGCGCGCAGTTCGATCAATCGATCAGTCGTGAGCCTAGAGAAACGGCCACTCGTGAAAGTCTTGAATGAATAAATCGTAGCAAGAGCTGTGAGGGTGAGTGGAAAATCAATCGATTCTAAGCCAATGCACAAGTGCAAATTTTTCGCTCGCCTTATGCCGGTAGTTCAACTTAAATTCATATATTTCTCTTTATCAATCTGGTTGAACAATTTTCACATGCTTTGCGTTGATGGAAATGAGAAAAACACTGAGTTATATTGTGATAAATGTGAAATTGCAATGCAGATTTTTTTTGTTGAATGAAAATCCAGAGTTTTGTGAATTCTTTGATATTTGAAAATGTTCGCGTGCTATGGAATCGTTGCTAGACGTAATTCTGCCTTCAGTGCACATATGAAATGCATCACTCATCATAATTATCTATTATTCCACTTTTTTTTCCTTCCATCACAACGAACAAATATTTTTTACTATTGCAAATCGCGTGACACTTGACCATCTATATACTTCGTCTATATTCATGGCACATAGATATATGGAGAGTAAAGTGGTTCTTCATATTGGTTTATTCTGCTCTCATATTTGTAAGTGCACAAATATTACTGCAATTTTATTTGTCATCATCATTCTCGTCATGTTACTGCGGATATTAAAAATTGATCAAGCTCTCCATTTTTCTTTGCACTTCTTATTTTTACCAGAAATTACGGTGATTCTAAAACAAATAATGCAACAGTTTAAAAACACCGTCACTGAAGTTTAAACTGGAAATAATTGACTGGAATGTATATTTGCTAAAAACTGAAGTGAAATAATTGCTAATCAGTCTCTTTACAAAATTTATGTTTTCACTTTTTTTTTCTAGTCGAAATTTCCTGCATTTTCCACAGCGATTGATGTCTTAATTGTAATTACTGCGAAACTTGTGATTGTTTTGCAATATATCCGATGTGTCTCTCTATACATGGACACAAACTCCTTGAGGATCGATCGTTTGTTGAAAATTGGATAGAGAAGATTAAGCGTGCACAACCATGCCAAGAGTTCAGCGCATACATGCAATGAAGTTTTGGGGGATATACACACATTATCGTAGCGCATGAGTAGAGGCTGCGTTCAAGTTTCATCACGCTCGAGTAAGCCTCAGCGAGTTGAAGACCAAAGAAGCGTCGGGGCGCGCGCTATTAAAGCGTCCGTGGAGTCGAGTCACGTTAAGCCAAGCATAAAAGTGTAAAAATGATATCAGTAAAGAAGATGAAGAGGGATAGCGAGTGAAGCTATTCGTAATTGCACATTTTTAGATAGCAGGGTTATTCTTCTGTCAATACACTGTAGATAGTGTGGCTTTCATAATTATCACAAGTGCTGTTGAAGGTAAATTGATAGAAGAACAGTATTTATTATTGGATTAGATTGGGCGTTGACTATTCTTCATTTCATCGAAGGGAATTATTGGAACAGTCATATCACTACCAATGCAATTCTTTTACAGAAAATTTCTTCTCTTATCTTCTCCATTGTGGTCACTTTCCGAACTCTTGGGAACATTTTATTGTTTCAATGCGATTAAGAAGATAAAATATATGGGACGATCAATGTAACGGGCAAAGACATTGCCTTCTTTACGGATTCTTTCTTTAAATTCCATTAGATAAAAATAATCCCTGAAGTAAGAAAGATATCAAACTGCAGAAAAGTGTCCTTGGCAATTATGATATTACACAAAAATATTATCCATTTACGAAGAAAAATGATCAAATTCGCATCTATCAATTTACAGTAATAAAAATTAATCATTAAAATTCTTTGCTTTGAAATGACTTCAAACCAATTTTTCTCAATGACTGCAATACCGCACCCAAAAATCTTTGACAACATAAATATTTATCGTTCCAATCATTCAATTTGCTGTTATAACTCCGCAGATACCCATCACAAGCATTTGCATTGTGATCGTTTTGAATATTCGTACGTGGCAATGAATTCGCATTCAAACGAACCAACCACTCTCATTAAAACGATAATCATCAAATGTCTATTTTGATACAAATCCAATTTCATCTGTTCGATATGCAAAGTCCATAGAAAAATTAACGAGGCACCATGAAAATCACATATTTCGAATGAATATACATTCGCACGGTCCAGTTTCAAGTTAAAATTTTGGTATGTAACAAATGGTATATTTTGGAAGCAAATTAATCCTGCATCATGACACTCGCACAGCTATACAACATGCGTCTGTATCTATACACATTCCCAGTTAAACATACACACTTCCATGTTTTCACACACACGATTCATTCACATATAGTTGGATGGTACATATAACCTTCCTATACAATTCTATGACATTTTTATGCATTCGCTTTTCATAGAGCGGATGCACATGGAGATGTTTACGTACAATGTCTGTGAGAATAATTCACCCGGGACAAATCGATATTTTTATGTTCAATTACTTATACGAAATGAATAAAGATTGGAATAGAGTGTCGATATACGTACTGTGCATGCATACATAGTTTGTTCAGTGGTTGCATTGGCAGCTGTGGCAATACATTGTCAAAAAAAGAAAAATACGCCACATCGCCAACCACTAACAGGACGAGAGTGTAACCACTGCGACCATTAAAGGGAATTTGGTTCACACCACTTCATCATTGCTAGGAGAGTCCTCCAAGTTGGGTAATCACCTCGAGCTCTCTGTACTATTCTGCTGATTGCAAGCTGGTCAACTCATGTAGGGCTATCACCTTTGTACATGATCATCATTGAAATTGATTACATTGATATCACAAATTCTCAGTATGAACTTGATCAAACGATTTTATACTCAATAGGTTGTAACGGATTAATGAATTTTCATTGACTGGTAGTTCACGTGTAATTAAAATTCTGAAGGTATAACATGAAACAATGCGCATTGACTGGTGTGTGTAATTTTTGGGTTCATTCATAAGTCAACACTAACTTGGAGTCAGTATGATGTATCAGATCGGATACAAGTGAACCCAAATATGGCTGAGTATCTGGATGAATATATGTATATCTATGTAGATGAATCACTGATCTGAAGTTTGCCAACACTCCAATGCCTACGACCCGCATGTCCAAGTTTGGGGGAGTTATCTACCCAAGGACGTTGTCCATAGATTGAACAATACCAAGTGGCTTGTCATGTTGTCAACATGTCTCATATCTAAACCAACGTATTAGTAAATCTGTATGTGAATTAGATATCAGACTCATCTCAGTTTACCTAGACGAATATCGTTTCTGATGATAATATTGATGATGAGAAGTACAGATACTCGATACATTTCTCACAGGCACTCTGACATATAGGTCTGCAGGTCTCTTACATAATATTGAATGAAAATTAAAAGGTCACTCTCTATCCAACAAGTTCATCAACTACATTGTAATCCAATTCGATTTCGTTCAATATTAGTGAATTCAGTGTTAGTGTTCATCATTTGTCATTTCTTTTCAGATTAATGGCTTTGAATCTAATCGACAATTTGCAGTAAAGTGATCACATGTAACTAAAATAGGTTTGTTAGCTCTTCTGATTTGTCTATTGGCTCAACAATGTCTCAGCAGTTAACGTCATATATTGGGTGCTCTGTAAAGGTTTGAAGCACCAAAGGGATGTGTAGCAGGTGTTACTAGGTTGCCGCAAATACACTGGAAATAACTGGCTCTCTCCATGTCTAGTTATCTCACCTATTCTGTACAATCTTGCGAGAGCGAATCCCATCGACATTTGCACTGTTATACGCCCCTCACATCAGCACACACGCAATACGTGTGAAGTTTCGCGCTTGCGCTAGAGATCAGTTGGAGAGAGAACGTGGGAAAGGGACACATAGTCTAGTCTGGTTGTGTCGCCTGGGATGGCTTGTGGCCTACCTATTGATCTTGGTCAACGTTGCGCGTTGGAACGTGCCAGTATCACGTATTTCTCTCTTACTCTCACTCTCTCATCCTCCACTTGCATATTCTCTCCTCCTTCCTCGCTATTTTCCTCTCGTGTTGTCACTTTCCACTTCTCTTTTATACTGTCTCTAGTATCACTCTTGCACTATCGTATTTTTTTTTCCCTTCATAAACTCTCGCTCTGTCACTTTTTCCCTCTCAACATAGTACGCTATGCGTTGGCTTGTCAAATTGGCAGGAAAGCTCCACCAGTGATTATACCTTTAGGAATTGGATTGGGATCTATCTATTATTACCAACGTAATCAACACAAGTCTGCCAAATATTATTAGATGTGGCTTTGATCAAGTTGGTTAATGTTCATAATCAAGTTTGATCGGAGGTATATTAAACGAGGCATGAGGTATTGAGCCGAAGGATATAGAAGAGCGTTTGAGAACGTATTCATGTTGAATACAATTCTCATCAGTTCTACATCACAATTCCTTGATGACGACTAATGTGATTCAGTTCATCGATAGGATTAGGAATAGAAATTGATTCACGGAAATTGCTATACACCACAATTAGCAATGAAGAGTAACGAAGTACTTGGTGCGGAGTTGGAGACTTGAAGATGATGGTGATCGATTCGTTAAATGATAATAGCGAGGTAAGGTATTATACGATTCCCTCGAAACAATTTCTATACCACCGCTTCCTACTCTCATTCGCTCTGACTTAGATGGAGTTGAAGGATTTCAACGTTAATCACATTCGACTGTTGGACTAGCTTCACAGACCCATCGTGTTAAGGATTTCGTTCCAGTTTATCTCCATCATTCGTATTTGCCTTTGTAGATATTGCAACGTTCCGTTGCGTTAAGGTTCAACAAGACAATGTAAATGAATATAAATGGGAGATAAAAATTGTTCAGAATATTTGGACAATTTCTGTATAGTGGATATTGTGGTATGTGTGCAATGTTTGTTCATGAGAGGACATGAAGACCAATTTTGTAAGTTTTGAGGGGGAAACCTGGACAAAGCCTGCAAAATAAATTTGAAAACAACTGAAAAAAACTTGTTTAAAGTTTTGCAATTGTTCTGTCAGACTGGCAATGTGGAATTTATGGCATCGACTGTAATCTTCTCTCTGATGATAGTGAACATTGTATTTTCATTCTTCTTTCGTAAAATTTCTCAACTTGTAACAATACAATCTCGCCTTATTATAATTGAAGATGAAAAATGCACATTTTTATTTCGTTCGATTTTGCGTAAATTCATTTTTCTTCACCATCTTTTACGTTCGAGAGAGCTCGAATATCATCGAGTTCTATTGGAGCGAAAGTAAAAGATGTCGTGAGTCGCGCACACTGCGATTTTACGTTCGTCTGAAGCACAATGGTGAGCAATTCAACGGATTGCCGGAAATGACGGGAGAAATGCAACGCGCCCAAAAGAAAACACCTGGCACTTTCCATCTATTGAGACGATATGGCATGTTCCTATACCGCTTTTGTGGGCAAATTTTCTCTTCTTCAAGTCGATGCAATGGAAGAACAGTGATCAGGCGAGGGATATCAAAAAGTCGATGGTGATAAAAGAAAAAGGGAAAAAAATGAGAAATCCACGGAACTAAAAGTCAAAATAAAAAAGTTTTCTTCTACTGGAAAATTACTTTAGAAATAGTCATCTATTCAGCATTCAAAGTATATCTCAACACTGAGCTGCTGCAATAGATCAATCCTACAGATGACGGGGAAAAAAAAAGAATTCTCTTCTTCATCTCATTCTTTCCCAACGATTCTTCCTCCCTTTTTTTCCAAATCCCAAACACTGCGGAACTGATGACGTCACATTGGTACAGAGAACCGTTAACTGAATATCGGGTTGAGGCCGCGCGCGCGTTATTGGCGCATGCGGGCTTCAATTAGTGCTAACGCTAGCACGACTTGACGAGGTGTGAGCAAACATGAGAAATTTTAAATCAGCGAAAGTGTTGTACGTGTCTCTGAGTGTTGAATGTGCAGTATAACAACTACTATGGACAATTCTTTTTTAAAAATCTTCCTCTATCTCCATTATCTTCCATTTGTATCCACTAACTGCACACAATCTATATCCATACGTTAACTAGTCACTATCTACCGTACTGATTTTCACGCTTCAAAAGTGTCGTCGTTATGACGCGCGTGGGAAACCACATGCAATCGTCCGTTGACACTGGCGCCAATTTCGAGGCTGTCGTGGTTTCAATCATTTCCAACTTGTAGCATTGTTTCCGATGAAGTTGACTAGATAGAACGAGGCTGCTTCAGAAAACATATACCAACGTGTATGCACGATCCAATTAATAAATAAAAGAGCGTAGGAGAAAGAGAAACGGAATAAAATGTCAAACGAATCGAAGAAAAAAAAATAGAACATTGCGAGCAAACAGTGCTATATAACGATGAATGCATCGCATTTTCATGAATTCTATCTTGTGAAAATGTGAAAACAAAGAAATGAAAAATTGTAATATGATAAATTATTGACTATCTGGATAAATAGCTACAGTTACTTTGTACATTATAACGCTTATTCATAAGCGCTCTCTGGCAGTGTATTTATTCGCAAGAAATACGAAACGAGTCGACTATGTTTGACCTGAAACCGGGTAGTAGTACCGACGCGATTTAGCTGCTGTGCACCAAGAAGATAAATCTATGTCTTTCCGGAAAGGGATGATTTGGCTCGCTTTCAACCCGTCGGGACGCGAATATGATATAATCTTCCTCGCTGTTACTCCCCGACGTTTCTCTAACGCAAACAAATGGCCGATGCTGTGCTTGACCATCCATAAGACAATGTGTATGCTGTTATAGAACTTTAACAATCCAAAACTCTAACGATAATTAAACATCTTGTTCACCAAAGTTATATTTAATCTTTGTGAATCGTTATGACAAACAGAACTATAAATAACTCAATACATGAATCAAATAAATTGCAAAAATGTACTCATTACATTTTATATAATCACAGCACAACAATGTTTTTATTATTTTTTTATTGAGAAAGAGAAATTGCATATGAGAATGTCAATAATCATGCGGAAGTGGATGGGATTTAAATCCAATAACGATGACGAGTTAACCTCGATCAGCCATCCGATTCTGGGAATCGCTATGACTCTATTTCATCTTCTTATGCTTTCGTTTATTTTCATTATTTTTTTCTCTTCATTTTTTTCTTCTACCTCTGTATTTCACCCACTGTGGGGCGTGGCGTACAACAAGCTTGGCACTTTGCCAAATCTTTCTTCGAGTTCTCAGCTTCCAAGCGTTTCCAATGCTGAGGGCGACTCGTAGCTCATATTCCAGATCAGTCCCTTCTTGGGGTTCTCTGCTTCTCTCTTGCTCCTATCGCCTCTCCTCCTCTTTCTGCGACTGAGAGGATTCATTTCTAGTCTCTGCCCTCTTCACAGATATATATTATTTACCACGATATATAGGCCAAGAATTGTCAATATTTACACATCAAATGAAATTTACTGAATGAACGCTCTTCATCACTTCTTTGATTTTTTTTTTCTACATTTCTTCTGCTTCTTATTTCTTTGAATTCTATTTCTTTTCTGTTTCTGTATCCTCTCTATTTATTATATATATGAGATGTCTCACTTGCATCGGTGTTGGCTTTCTGAAAATTACTTTGCCACGAATCTGGGTGAGGACGTGAAAGCTTTGGTGGTGGGTTGCACTCGTTAAATGAAAGTACGCTCGTTGAAATGCGCGGGACCTTCAAAGGGTAAAGAGAAGTAGAGGGGGGTAGGGTTTGTGATGCCAATGGGGTTAGCAGTGTTGATGCGCCGTGTCTGCTTCAGATGGTTTGAGTGGTGCGAGTTTAAGGAGGACAAGACAGTAGTGAGTATCAGCAGAGTTTGTTCATTGTTGAGTACTGCGACAAATGCAGTGTGTACAATAATTTTATATCTCGTGTCTATGACAAAACTATGGCTCACAATGTCAATAAGCAGGTTGAGACATGTTCTTGAAGCAGCAGAATATTTTCGAATTAGTTGATCACTATTAAAATTTCAATGACAGTTATTACGATTCGACGTGATCATTATTCATTTAAAATGGTGAAACACTCACAAGTTTGTTGAATAATGAGATATTTTCAATCGAAACTGGATTGCGATCCCTCATTTGATAACAAAATAATGAGATGTAAATAATTTCATCGCAATCAATTGAGAATAATTTGAATAGAAAATTCGAGTGGGATGAATTAGTTATGTATCAGTAGTTGGATGGATATGAATATTTCTGAATATCAAGAGTGTTGATATTGTTAATTAGAGAATGTATAATTGATGGTATATCATTTGAAATTCAATTAATATTGTTCTATTCAGTCTTATTGTTACCTCGACTGTTGAAACAATAGAAAATTTCGAATTCTATCATTATTAGATAATAATATCAAATACAACTATAATGACAATGAATTGATCATATTCCAACAATTGAATGGATATACGAATGATAATTATTATTTGTAATATCTTCATTGACAATTGAGAAAAATTTTTAATTTGTTTTCCATTAATCAGAAAGTACTCTTCATTGTTCCACTAATTGTATTTATCATCCTCAATTAGAATTAAAGATTAAATTGCCACATGTTATCGTCAGATATAACAAATCTCATGTCCATTTGTACAGTTGTTACAATTTGTCGACTAATTGTGTTACGAAAGACGACAATGTGATGAAAGAGCGAATAAGATTTGTGTATATTAGCAAGAAAAAAAAGGGAGACAAAATAAATTGGATAAATAAAAAATAAAAATAAAAGGGAGAACACGTTCACTCGCGATGAAAATAATTACAACGTTCGTCGCACTATCGTCATTTATCGCGATCGATAAATAACGCAAGGGTGGCGTGTGCTCGACGCCTTACAACTATACTCACGTTGATAGTACTCGTTGATTGCGCCGTTCAAATGGTGTCCAGGCCTTTCTACATTCTATATATACGTACACTTTCATTTCCCCCTCCCTTTAGTACTCTCGCATTTGCTTTCATACATGTATAACGTTCATACTCACTAATTTTAAATTATTTCATCGTGATAATTTTGCGCGCACAATCTCTAAATGGCTTCGCCAAGAGGGGTCCTTTATACATACACTCACCCCTATCCACAACTCTACATTCGCATGAGAGTGCGCTTCGGCTCGCGCACACGATTTCAGATAGCAAAGGTCACCCCTGTCGTATATGAAAATAGTTACAATTTATTTTCGTTTGTGCTGATCTTTTTTCGTATTTTTGTTCACTTCATACTTTTTTATTTCTTGTATTTATTTATTATTTCGTGTGCCAATTGCGCGATTTCCTTTGTCAAGATTGGGATTTATCACTTTGTCTGACTGCAAGTAAAAAAGGGATTTCAATTAAGATATTACTTCTATCTGGAGTTCAATAGAGTTTCAACCTAAATTCGATTATATCTCTGTTCAATCATTTTCATCTAATAATACTCCACTCAATGTTATCCAATCGTACATTCAACTGAAATAATTTCTAAATTTACATCAAATATGAATAATGGAACCTGGATTGAAATAATTCCGCTCTCTTCCACCTCAAGATATACAAAACTTTGAAAACGAATTATCAAAATCCAATTCAGAACTACAAAAATTTGTGAATAGCACCAATATCAACCCCTGCTCTGCCTCCCTTCCGAAATTACGTCCACTGTACGGAAGTTTCATACTCAAGAAATGAAATAACAGCACACAGTGCGAAGAAAAAAACAACAAAATCGAAAATACTATTTCACCATTTTTTCTGAATATTCGGATGTGTTTGGCCCATATTTTCCCTACTTTCACTCTGCGTCTGTCTCTCATGTTCTCTCACATGTCTCCAGCATGTTCAATCCAGATATGGATTCATGTTCACGAGTATGTAGAGGTTATAGCATGAAAGAGTGGGTAGTTGGATTGTGTACGGTGCGGGGTGTGTTAAAAGAAGTGGAGAGTATTGGTGTTTAGATACCGTATGTAAGCGCACGCTGCGTGCAAGCTACACTGCGACGCGGCCTCGCGTGACTCGGATTTTCCATCCGACTTCGTCCAACAGTTGTGTATACCTATGAAAGCATATAAAGTACGTGTATGCTTCATATATCTATAGATATGTACGTTTACATACACATCCATTCACGCATATACGTTTGGCGCACCAACAACGTTTTTTTCACTTCTAGGTCTTTCACGTTTTCGAGTACTTTTTCCTTCTTTTACGTCTTCTCAACCTCTCTTGCTCCATGAATATATTCATGGACACATATTTGGATGTGTATTCATAGAAGTGTGTGCATGTGCATTCATCAGTTGCATTGGTACCTCGAGGGAGCAGTTCGTGAGTTATCCGGAAATTCTGGATTGCCATTTTCGATACAAGAATTATCTACGTAGAGATTGATTTTACAGATTATCCGATCGCTTTTTTTCCTCTGCCATTTATTCAACATTGATGGAAATATTTTATCGTTCTCATTGCCCATCATGGAATTTATTGTTATTTATTTATTTTGTTTATTTTTATTCTCTTCTTTTGTCATTTGATATTCAACTAGAATGTTTTTACAGATGTATTTGAAAATCTGCAGTATGAATTATTTTTGTTCCATTGTCAATTGATGATGGAAGTATAAAGTTTGAATGATGGGGAGATTCTCATTGCTGGATTAATAAATCGAGAGGGAAGGGAATAAAATAGTTGTGGAATTGATGAAGAATAGAGAATATTTTCATTGGAACGTATTTATGGGGTTGGAGACTATTTGAAATACCTTGAAAAATTGTACATGAAACAAGTAAAAATGTTGGTACAAAATTTATTTCTTTCATTTCACGATGAATTGAAATTATATCCAGAATAATTTTCTCGTACATCTACGTAGCCGGTATAATAATTTTCAAATCGTCCCTAAAGTGAAGATGGAGGGTATTAAACATGTCCAACGTCATTAGGGTTTCCACGAATTTTCAACGTGTGATTTATCACATTAGAGAGAGGTGTTATATTACGTATAACAAGCTGAATTATCCGTGTCACCGAACCGTCACTAATAACACCCAATGTCGTGTGGGTAAAGTCCAGGACGTTTATATACCTCATCTGATTTAACATGTCGTCCTTGCACAATCGATAAATACAGGTCTAATATTTTGATAATATATCCAAAATGAGGATCATCCATAAATACTCACGATTACCTGTACCACTGTACGCACATTTGACGTTTAATATTCGCATAAATGTTCCAATTTATTAATCAAACATTTGCTCTGCACTACCATGTTATGTCAATTTATCATATCATTTATTTCGATATGACATGAGTGTCACACAATTTTCATGAATATTATCGCGCATTATGTAATATCGCATGGGTGAATTGAGTGATCGTGTCATGTGTTGCAAATTTGATTTTTCAGTAGAATGAGAGGAAAGATCAGACCAAGAACAAAAATTTCCAACGACTATTTTATGGTTGATATTGTTAATCCACAAAAATTTTGTTCAGACCCGAGAAGTGAATTTTTTTCCGAGTCGAATGGAAATTTCCTGAGATATTCTTAATCTTGGATACTTTAAATTACCAACGGCTATCAATTACGAAGCTATTTTAATTTCGAAAGTTGAGGAAAAAGTCTTTGTAATAAAAGCCATCCTAGAAATTCTTCATGGACTCATTTTCTTAGTTGTACTTTTTCCTCGATTTCATGTCGCATAATTATCCTATATCTCCATAAATTTTGTCAAACAAATATTTCATACGCTCTTCCGACATTTTGAATACTAGAGAAGAAGAAAGTTGGGCATCCAAACCTTCGCTAACACATATGATACATTTCCTCCATATTTTTTATCCATTCTCTCTCCATTTCCTCCATTTTTATCATGAAACGATAAAAAATGTACATTCAAATCGTTTGGGATAAAAAGAAAATAAATCACGTAGCATCTCCCTCTCTTTTTTTCTCCATCGTTTGAAATTCACAAAATGGATGAGAAGAAAAAAAAATAATAATTCAAAAATTATCACCAACTCATTTCCACTTTTGCTGAGAATTAAAACTCATATTTACGTCATTTGAAAACGTGCTTTGAATATTCGATTATCCAATGCAATAAAAAGATCATTTTCTCGTTATATTCTTTCTTCTTTTCTGCTATCACCAAGTAATTCGAAAATCGTTAAATGGGGTAGTTTTCACCCTGCAAACATTCCCAAGATCGTGGTCGCACATGGAAAATATTTAGTAGCGCTCAGCCAGCCTCGAAATTGACTCAGGAAGCAGAGCATAGACCGCATATAAACACACACACAGACACACACACATATTTGTGTGGTGGGGTCACATGAAGTGTATAGTTAGCGAGTGGTGGTGAGGAAGGGGTTGATGTTGTCGTCGTCACCAGGGTTGCCTCGGACAATTTTTTTTCTCACAGTGCAAGCGCCCCTGCATCTTTAGGTGCTGCAGCAATGCGGTATGGAGCTCACCCTAAGGCAGCCTATCGTTGCATCTGTGTCCACCTGCTTTCCGCGGTACTCACTACCCTCCAATATTAATTATTCAACGGATGGTGCGCTCATGTAGAAGCGCACACTACTCCTTGCTGTATATTTTCACCATCTACCACCTGACTCGCTCTCTGTATCTGTTGGCTAAGAGCCTAGAGCATCATTTGCGACATCCACTCCTTAAAGCTCTTCCAAGTCAGACGGGTGAGTTGGCCCATCTTGTGTATATATCTATAAGAGCATGTAGTGTTTGGTAATAGTAAAAGCTCGGCTCGATTATAATTGATGGGAATCGATTTCAAGAACTTTTACAGGTATACTCATATTCATATCATATACTTAACGATACTTTTGTTTATAATTCCAGTTCGATGTTTTCATAGAAATATTCTGTTGACACAGGTTATATTCATGGCAGGATTACTCAATTAAAAATGGATAAAATCGTTTTAGGAGAAAATCAGTAATTTTTATCAAATTTTTTGTTCTCATGATTCAGAATTATTTCGAGAAGAAAGTTTGAATTATTATTGATACGCAAGTGAATTCAGAATTCACTCAATGGAACATTTTTTGTTGGGTGCGTAATTACGATCGTATTATGTTCGAGTTGAAAGAAACAAATTGGAACGTATCCAGGTTTGCAGAATAACATCGATGTTACTTTTTTGTGTAGAATAAAATGTTTATGTGGAAACTCTGAGGTCATTTTGCGTTTCAATTGTGTTCAAATAAATTCCGAATCATTCAAACACTTTTTCTTGTCAGTAATTTTCATTCATTTGTCTCATTATTTGATATGAAACTCACCAGTTTACATTCGCTCTTTTGTATGCAGCAGTTGTGTTTAACCCTTCAACACCCAGGTTATTTTCAATTTCTCTCTTGCACTACAGCGACATCCTATAAGTTGAATGTTGTTGCATGAGTAAAATACTCATAGCCTGGGTGCTGAAGGGTTAAGCGATTACGAGTTCAATGAAAGAAGAAGTGTCGGAAAATTCGAATTAGAAACGGAATAATGTGAAAAACTTTTCTTTATTTGATTGGAATGGTAAAAAAGTTGACTTCTTCAAGGACCAATCGAATTATTTTGATGTATATTAGATATAAATATTGCAATTTTGTATAATGGGAGGGGTGTAACATAAGGGATGATGAAGTTTAGGGATAAACATCGAATGAGATTTATTTATGATGGGTCTGAATCAATTTTTCAGTAATTGAAAGTCAACGAGTCAGAAATTCGAGGTAACGAAGTCCAATGTTTGTTTAGATTCAGTCTGTCCACATTTCAACTTGGTTATACACCGCCATTCACTTTGTCTATGAAGACCATTTTGCTCACACTCTCGTACACGTTGTACAAATACGAGTCCCTATATCCCTGGTATTCCGTTTTGCGCTTGCCCACATGCGTGTATACATCATTGTTAATCCGTAGCTTCTCTCCTAAATTCTTCATCCTCATGCCATCGGATTTGTGCGCATTCAGGCAACATACCACTACGATTTGCAAAATTTTATGGAGACAAATGACCTTTTAAATATAGAGAAATGGAAATTTCGAAATGGATATATAAACCATTCTATCGAATATTGTAATGAGTTTCGACTCTAGGTCATCGATTTTATTTCGATTTGTGTCAGAGTGTAAGGGAAAAATATTCAAAACAGAAAAACGATCACAGGTTTACAATTTTTCTCCAACGAGGCTGGAATTTGTGCGATAAATTTTACATGCTCGATCAGAGAATTAGTTCCATATTTTACATATTCAGGAGATGAAAAACCAATTCGAGTTAGAGATACCCAAATCGTTGTTGAGTATCAGTTCCAACATTGCATTAATAGTGACGAAATTTTATTCTTTTGCAGAAACTCATCACGATACGAAACTTTCCAACTAAACACAAATGACAAATTTCACTTGGTAAAGTCATGACATCATCAATGTCTAAGTTGCGATGTTGGTAATGACAAAACAGGCGAGTATGCCTCAAGGCTTTTCATAGGGTTGTAGCCAAAGATTTCAACAAGCCGAAGTAGGGTTTCTTACTCTTATCCCTCATCGTCTCGATTCTTCACCGCAATCTCAAACTATTTTTGCCGAGTTATCGTCCGTTGCTAACAACATGGGAGTGGGCTGTATCTTAATTAGAAGTTGATGCAATGCCCGATTACACTTAGTGTATAACCTTTTTGCTCATTATCGTTCAAACATGAATAACCAGAAGAGTCTTGTTACAAACTTCCGAATATGTTCTCTTTACACCACTGGCGTTTTTATGATTTTCATATTTAGTTTAATTTTGTATTCTCAATGGTTTATTACGGAGAGTTATATATTTCTCACCCCACAACGCGATTATTTTCCACCTTATTATTATTTATTTCTTCAATGCTCCGCGGAGACTTTTAATGAGACTCTTGAAAAGACCTCGCTATTAATAGGCTATTGAAATGGAACTATGAATGAATCGAGAATGATTGGAAATTAAACGAAAAATAAAATCAAACATTTATGATTAAAAAATTTTCTCAAAAGTTCCAACTCAGCTTAGATCACGTTCTATTTTATTCCTCTCGAATTTTGTACAGCAGTGGAATTTTTTTGCATTATTGGATTATTTTATCATACGATTCGGTTCGACTTTAAAAAAGTTATTGAGATGCGCGAATAAATAAATCGGTTTCCAGACGTTGGAAGAGTAATAGATATTATTATAAAAAAAAAATTGAGAAAAGGAATTAAAGGAAAAGTAGAATTGAAAGAATAATGCTCGAGATATAAATCGTATCCCCATCATGATTCGATGCATCGAAATTCAATAAATATTAGAATAAAAAACCATTGAACTTTAACATTCAAGACAATGAAATTATTTCCCAGATAACACAGAGCCTAGTGAAAGAAAATTCACATTTTCAACGTTCTCCTCCATTTTCAAAAGGTCTTGCACCATTTCAATTACTCAACTTGTAACACGACAAAAGAGTCATGTGCACCCTGTAGTCAAGAGGTTGTCATCATATGTACTCTCTACATATACGTTTGTGTGATATAAAATACGGAACGTAGCTTTGTTACAAAGGGAACTGGAAAATTTATAGTGTCACATATAAGCACATGAGAATTTATGGCAATGTCTTAACCTACAAGAAGCAGTAATTTGACTTTCAACCGGGTGTAAAGAAGTAATAAGTGCTATTCACTCGTGCGTAATTCACCCTTGACATTCCTTTGACAACTATTTATAGAATAAAAAAATAAAATTTTACAATTGAATAAATCTGTTTGTTATTTGGAAATAAATTCAAAGAACTCATCCAAGTATATCGAAGCAACAATTATTAGTTACATGAACATCATCAATTTAATCTAACTATAATCCTATATGAGCTAATAGGATTATTATTTAATTACACCTATGATAATCTGACTCCGATGAACGGGTACTAAAGTAATTTGCCGCGAAATAGGTGTCAGATATTTCCGAACACTCTTCTCTGATGCTTGTGCAATTATAAAATATCGATTTCATTCTTACACTCAGTTAATCTTCATTCCTAACTCATTCGATTGAAATTCTTTCGCATTTAATTACATTTGCCTCGAAAATATTTCTCCATAAAATAACACAGGATATTTTTTAGTTCAGTTGTGAATTGTAATTATAAATTGTTTATTGGACTACTTCTCACTTGTTAAACGTACGTAAAAGGTCAACAATTTATCGTCAGTTCAGTGATTTTCATACGCTACAATGATTACATTCAGTCTGTTAATAAAAAAAAATTGTTTAATAATCCAGGAATTTTAATTGCTGTGTGTAAAACAAAAAATAAGAGTTGAAATGAAGTGAGAAAATAAAATGAAAATTCTCATTAGTATTGAGGAAATAAAATGATTTGTTCCATTAATAATATTTAAAATTCACGGATACTTCGATTTATTCTTTGTTCCTACATTTCACACTGTCTCTCAATATTTTTTCACTTCTATTATTCATTTCTCACATCATGAACGTGTATTCCAACGATGCGAATTATGCAACGAACTGTATTGTAATTTGCTTCTATAGTTCTCAATGTATGAACTGGATATAAAAGGATGTACCGGAGGAATGACAGATCGGAAATGAAACTGCATAGAGATGTATTTCATGAGGTCTTCATGATATCTCCATTTTTCTAGTGCAATCTACTTCGAGTTTACAAATGCTTACACACACATATATATTCACATGTACGGTAATCTAAAAATAGTTCCAGTCTGAAGGTTATTTCTTGAACATTCAAAGAGTTGCAGTTCAATTAAATTAGCAACTGAAAAATATTTGTATCAGAAATTCATTGGATTGTAACATCACTCTGTTTTCGATACCAACAACAATTTTGTCATGAATCAAAACTTTCAATTGAAACTTTTCCGGATACACCACAACACGGAGTTGACATTCTTCTCATTCGTAATTTGTTTTCCCAATTCAATCACAAAGAAATGAAATTCCCAATACATCTCATCTTCTCCGCAAGATTACTTTTTCATAGCAATTCATGCACAACAATTGACAATCAATCAACAATATTCTAAAGAAATCAATTCGAGATTAGAAATATTTTCAGAATCTTTCATGGAATAATGAAATAAAAATTCTTTTTCATCGATAAAAATTAGTCTGTCATTATCTCAAATAAGAATGTGCAAGACGCAAGATATATCTCAAGCTCCAACTCTCATAATTTTCTTCATGTCCCTCTTTCTGTCTCCTTACATTTTCTTTTACTTCATTTTCTTTTATTCTTCGGTTTTTTTTTTTTTTTTTTTCGATATTGAAGTGAAATATTGCGCTATGTGAAGCCACCGAGCTTTTCTGCCGACCGTTGGAGAACTCTTTCCACTGGCTTTTCATTTGCTTTCTCTTGGCACTTTTATACACCTTTATATGACATCCTTACATATATACATGCATATAGGTATGTATGTATTCACTGAGGCTGTATGGAGATTTCATTTCGCTTCAGTTTACCTTTAGAATGTGTGGAGGAACAAAAGACGAGAAAGTGCATTAGAAATGTGACTGGTATGAACGCATATTCGTATGTCCTTCTTCCTTGTGCTCTGTACAGGAGGTGCAACACCCTGAATAATAAATATATACATATTTATGTATATAAATGTGGTATATACATATATGTAGCTTGAGATTTTGCTTCTTTACCTCTAGCCTTCGTTATATAACGGCATTCAACTTGAATTAAATGACACTAGGTATTTCTCTACGTTTACATGTGTATGCGCTCATACAATTTTCATTAAAGAGCTTCAACACTTTAACACTGCCAACCGGTATTTATAAATTAACTTTTAGCCTTTGTATTTAATTTTTATACGTACTTGAACATGAACACGTTTCTCATTATTTCATAATGGCACGAAAAAAAATATTCCAACGTTCAATTATTAATATTTACCCATGACGGAATTATTCATCGATGCATTCTCAATATGATTCATTTTTCGAAACAGAAAAGGCAAATTTGTGGACAATTTCGTTGTTAGATCGGATTATTAGATAACAATTTCTAATATTTTGGACAATTATTCCGTGAATAGATATGATTAGAAGTGATAAGAAATGCAACTACCATGAATATATTTTTTTTCTACACTAATGTCTACTCTAATGTCAAAGAGATTGTAACAATGAACGAGTGTGATTGGTGAGTGTATACTGAGGTTTAATGAAATAGTAATGAAAAGAAATGGCGACGATGACAATGAATTTACATTTTGTCTGGCAGGTTCACATGTGTATGTACATGTGATGTGGCCACGTGCAATTGGAGAGTTATGTGTGATACGCAGAGATAATAAGATAAGGGTAGTATAGATATATTTGTGGGATTGAGTGAAACTTAGATTATTGAATCAATTATGGTTAATTGGTAATTAACTACTAAATAGTGTACTACCACGATGAGTTGTGGTGAATGTCTGTGGTTCAACACGGATCAGAATTCACTATTGTGGGATGCTGATACCTGGCACACAGGAAATGTTATTAGGAATATATGATAAATTGGTTCATTATATTCTGCTCTTGTAATGTTTTTAAGGGTTTTCCGTTCAATCGTTTTACTTGAATTATATTTTTTCATATCTGGTTTTCGTGAATTTGTAAATTTTATTCTGTTGGAAACATTTTATTAATGCATATGTACATTTGTCTTCGTTTCATTGGGGTAATTAATTTTCGAGAAGTCTCATTGATTAATTAATTGCCTGACAGGAATTACTTCAACTATCACTTCATCATTTTTGAACTCATTGTGAAATATTTTTAGTTCATTATTCAGTTTGTTTGTTGTCCCATGGTTTTGATTCAATTTCTGGAATATTTTATAAGTACAGTGGCTAAATAAATACTCCCTCGATGAATTCAATGCTGTATCTGAAGTATCATTCATTATTTAATTAATTATTCGTGTGTTGATAGTAATTTATGATTCTCATCGAGATTTGTTGTGAAGTTATATTTGGAAGTGAATTCAGTTTTTGTAACAACAATGTATTAAAAATAAATCAAAAATTCCCTTTCATTATCTCCAATCACAGATTGAAACTCGATATTCAACTGACGCAAAAAAATAAAACAGAAAATAAAGGGAATAAGAAAAAAATATATTGAAAACAAAAATAAACAATTGGGTCAGGTAGTTCAATCACTCGATCGTGATATTATCCACAAGCGACGTCTGAACCACACGCTTAGATTCCTCGCTTATCTCGGGTCGATAAACTCTGCATCAAAGACTTTCACAACATCTCGAAATAATTTAAGAGCACATACCCAACACAACCACAAACAATTACCATAACGAATGCACAAAGGAAAACGAATCATCACAAAAATTGATATATCGATAAATAATAAATTAATGAGGCAAACGAACACAAATAAATTTGATGAAAATCAGTAAGCACAAAAGGTTGCCAACATAAATTCTAATAATAAATTACACTTTGGAATATCATGTTGAAACAATACGCGTGGAATTGACGTAATAAATAATTGTGACCCAAATCGAACGTTTGATGAATTCTATTACATCCTCATGAGTGCGGTCAGTTCCAATACTACCGAATGTGAGAGGCCACCACTACTAATTACACTGACATTGAAAAATATACAACAGCCACTTTGCGGTCAATCCCCTTGAACAGTAGAACTTCCGATTATCCCTTGGTGTGTAAAGTAAAGTGTTCATATGTATTTCAACTTCAGCACCACTTCCGGTAGCAACCGCATTGCTTTATCCACATTGAGTGGTCACCATGTGAAATTTCTTTCACATTTTTTTTCTCCTCTCTCATAAAGAAGAGGTAGTTAGTGGTGAAGGTTTAAAAGAGAAAAGATATATAAAGAAAATTCTGTTGAGAAAAGTTATTTCTTTCCCTTCCTCACCGCGTTTATTTCACTTTTTTTTTTTTTTCTTCACACAACTCTTCTTCTCAACGTCTTCCTGCTTTTTTTTTCTTTCATTCTCCTATGCACTTTTTCTTTTCTTCTTGCACGGGACCCGGTAGCTCTTCAGGGAGATGTCTACACTGTGTATGCATAAGAACGTGGTGAGGAAAATGAGTGCGAGGATGAGAAGTTCTTTCAAATCGGAAATGTTGGATGTATATGTATAGATTACGAAGAGTCGGTGTACGTTACTGTAACGCTGTACAGATGAGACGGGTGGTGTGGTGGATATGCAAATAGGCCAACGGTATAATTTACACTCGCGTCACGGAAGTGGATGAGTGTATGGTACACTGCGTCAGATGAGGGACAGTTTATACTCAGTGATATAAATTATATATATGTGTATATTGTTAGTTGTACTGTACACTAATATGAAGATTCAGCGGTTGGTAACGCGATGCGTCAATTTTAGCCAAGTCAAACTACCGATGATCGCTTTTCAACTGTATATGAATGTGTATATATGGCAAATTCACTGTTAAGTAGTGTGGAACAGGTTTGGTCAGACATTATGAAAGCAGGTGGATATTTCGTATGATAATTTACGGAAATTCTCATGGTATTAATTTCCATTTAGTATGATATATTAATACTGTGGGAATATTCAATTGCTTTGCGATACTGTTTGGCTGTTGGGATGATTGCAAAATTCATCAAATTTTTAAGATAAATATCCGAAAATTCTCTGATAAATAATTTTTAGGATGGAGAAGAACTAGAATGAAATTTTATATGAATAATAGATGAGTCATTTGATGAGAATAATTCCACTGGGACATGATTTAAACTTGAAATAAAAATTTGTATGAATCTAATGATCACAGTGATAGTTGTGATTTCCTCAGAGAATATTTCTACCGGAAATTTCAAGAACTCGTCACATTTTTTTGCAGAAAAAAAACTTGCATACGATAAAACCCCTTTGGGAAATATTTTTTTTTCCATTTTTTCAGTTATCAATTTTTCATTTCTTTTTTTTTCGTTATTCATATATTCAAATTATGTAAGAAAGACAAACAATAAATCACAATTTCCAAAAAGGATGAAAAATAATGATCGTATGATACAAATATGAACAATTTTACCTGTCTGATTATCATCAAGTGGAACGACAATCGTCATTGAATTTTAATACAACGATTAAGCATTGTAACAGCAACAATTCGAATTATGACATTAATCATCCATCAAGCGGGAATAATTTAGATGATTGTAATACCACACTTTATTTTCCGGTGTGTTTAAAAATTCAGAGAGTATCCGGCTATTCAATTACCGGTGCAGTACCATGTGTCTATTTGTCGAGTGATTCTAGTTAGTATATAAAACGCGCAAGGGAAGCTTAAATCGGTAATTAGTTCCGTGGTAAATCTCACCACACGTTTTCCAACCACAGGAAGTTTCGCTAATAAGCTATGACTTCCGGGATGAGAGATGGTAGAGAATAAGAGAGTAGTCAAGAGACAATCTACAAGGCGCAGAATGGTAGCAAAAGAGACAGAGAATTATACAGAGAATGGACGACAATTCTCGCAAGTTTGTTCAACCAACCAACCAACCATCCAGACTATGAAATGACTATACACGAAAGTACGTTATTGTTAAGTTCATAATAAAATTACAAGAGTATATTTGACATTATCATCAAACACAATAAAATCAACGGAATATTTTTTAAATTGAATTGCCCATGGGATTGAAATGAAAAAAAAAAGAAACAATTGTTGATTATAATACAGGAACGTTGTATATTTATACAGATAAGGTTGAACACAGATATAGACACGTAAACTCTCTCGCCATTGGCGTTCAGCTGGGTTGTGACCTAGCATTGGAGCGACAGAAAATAGAATAATGGGGGTGAGAAATGGTTTGACGGTCGGCCGCGGTGGGTGGCGTAGAGGGCGCCAGTTAGCGTGCGGGTCAGGCAATGACGTCACTGGGAGCGTCACACAGCCAATCCTCTCTCGATCAATGACGCGACCTTGCCAACGTTGCCCCCACCGACAAGCCGCTCCCAGTACTCCAAGGGGCGGCGGCTGTTTCTGCAACCTGGCAACCCTGTCTATATTTAGAATTCATTCTATATAGTCCCATGTGCTATACCGTCGTCTCGCCGCACACCACAACTCTCCCTCTGTATCTATAGAGCTTTTCCTATGTCAATTCACACAAACCCGTGCTACATATCATCATCTACTTCGTTCTTCTGCGCTTCATAAATAAACGACATCTAGCGGAGTTGAATCGTAATTTTATTTGTTCCTCTTTCCCTTCATTCACATGTATAGAAGATTTAATAAACAAAATTTTATGCGCTTGCGTCAACAGCGGAAATTATGGAATAATGACGATGTATAAAAGGGGTTGCAAGTGATACGGTGTGGATTTTATATAAATGACAAACAGTTCGCTCACCGTTTGACCCATATCATCTTTTTTTTCTTTATTGTCTCAGTAGTGCAAACATATGGGACGTTCTAACCACGTTGCAAATGTCACATTTCTTGTGATTACAAATGTTGATATGAAATTTTATACGGATGAAGATCGAAGTAAAATCGTGGAAGCTTTATTGACAGTCAATTTGAATTTTGACTAATTGATTGGTATGTAAATTCGTTGTCGTGAATTCGCGAAATGTGTTTACTCAAGCCAGCACGTTAATTAGTCATTGGAATGTTTATGAGATTGGTGAGAAGATTTTTGCAAAATTCTCCATCGTTTTCGTTTGGATTCCATAGATAGAAAGAAGTTCTCTACATAAAAATGACTCAGCTACACAAATGATGTTGTACACCATCAATATTTGAGTTAGTTGTTATTTACAGTCAACATAACCTGTCTGAACCTTTTAAATTGCAGTCACAGCTCTACCATGTGGTTAATACGGTGGTTTAAGCCTCATGAACACGAAGATATTGCTGGGACAGTAATTTTGCTGTCTTCCTGGTGTATAGTTAGAACAGCTAAACACTATTGCTGTCAGGACCATTCATTTAGTTCAGTGTACAACGCACTGTTGTACACAAATAGACAATGTCAACATATTCGATTTAAAAATAGGTTAAATTACAATGTATGATGTGTTTCTTGTTCTTCATTCTGGACGATCATGATACGATGTCTAAAATATTTATTTCGTAATCAACACTTTCACAGCGTGATTCATGAAAAATTGGCGCACAACGGTGCTGTTATGACGCAGTTTCGTATTACTACGCATGCGTTTGATACAACATCAGCATATTCACTTTGAATTCTTATATTAATTATTAATAACAACTAATATTAATTTATTCAGTATTTAAAATGTTCAAAGATATCAAATGAACTTAGGAATAAATTTTTAACGTTCTTTTTGATTATTCAATTATCTTTGTCGATATGATTTACATTCAAGTAACATCTGGACTTTGAATGCGTCGTAAAAAATGTCAACTCAGGCAATTGTACTGTGAAGAAGACGACAATGTGCAGAGCTTCAAAGCGACCGGTGTAGAGTTGATAAAACTGGACACGATGAAATGTTTCTTGTGAGGATTTTTCTGTTTCTATTTCAATCTTTTTTCTTCATTTTAAATCAAATGAATCGAGATATATAGTTGATTATACGAGTTTGTGTGTGATGTGTCTGGTGCAAGTTTCACTGAACGTATTTCTCTATCACTTTGTCGTATTTTCCTGTTTATCCGTAAATCTCTCGACAAGCCGGAAGCGTTGAAGAAACAACACACAGAAGAAATGATGGAAAGTTGTGTGTGCATGAACGTTTGTATGCGAAAAAAGAGAACAATATATATAAATATAGAAAAGTGGTAAACTCTTCTTGGACTCTTCTTGTTTTTGCTTATTCTCCTTCATGATATTCATCACCTCATGACGATGCTGTTGTAGAGTTTGCACTTTTTTCTCTTCCGTCATCTTTGTTTTCTCAGATTTGTTCACATCATGTGTGGAAATGAACGATCAATTCTCTATGGAGATGAAAACTTGTCGGTGATGTCAAAGTTGGCTTATAAGTTTGGAATGCAACTTAGAAAAATGTCTTCGTGTTATTTATTCATATGATGAATAAATTGTTTGTTTGAACAGAACCGCAGTTACGAAAATAATTGAAGAGAAAAAGTGTAGGAAACTGAACATCAACCATTTTTCTGAATAGTTTTCACCATTTTGTTCTTTTCTTATGCTAATGATTAATCATCCCATCAATTCCAATGCCACTTTTCATCCTGACTTGGTTCATGCTATTCATGAACGTGATTGGAGAATAGAGGGAAGTTCACTGTGACTATCGGACCAGTAATCATTCAAATATAAATTAAACTCGAGATAATTTATTGTCATAGTTGTCGAACATTCTGATTTATTAATTGAAATTTGAATTGGAATATTTGAATATTCTCTCCTCTTTTTATTCATTTTCGTTATAAAACGCGCGAATATTCCAGGGAAATAAAAGAATTCGATGTCGAATATAATCGCAAGTGTAAGAAAAAAGTTAGGAAAGATACGTTGTACGAATGGCAAACTGTCCGCTGAGAAACAAGAATTGCTCTGCTCTATTTCCTCGCGGAGAGGCCCTTGGGGGGTTGGCCAGGCGCGGGTTTCTTACCCGTACGTCGGATCCATTCATCATCTTTCCGTTCGCCACCCTCTTTACATCCCTCTACTCTTACATACACACACATCTACACTAGTTTCACATGAGAAAGCGGAATCGCGAATGATTTTTCACCATCTTCAAGCGTCTATTCTTACAGTAAAATGAACTGCAGAGAGTAAAAAAAAAGTGAGATAACAGCTTGAAATAACTTCACTGTTATCTCATCACTATCAATTGTATTTCTCAATAATTTTCATTTGAATTTACTCTTTATTCACAAATATAATTCAGTCTTTACGATAATAATTTCATCGAGTATTCAGTTTTCAAGAGTGATCAAGAAATGCATCAAAAATCCCCTCCAAAATAATCCCAGCCATTCTATTCAAATATAAAATAATTGTCCTGTCACAAATACTCTCAACTGTAACTGCAAGTCACTGATACCAATACACAATTGTTGATATTCACGAATAATTATCATTAATATCGTCGCGAAACCATGGATGAATGCGATGGGTTATACCGGCATGTGGATAAGCCGTTGGTTGGACGGAACACGGATGTTGAGTTCATTAATCACCAAACCATAGCGGAATCGTGGAGCTGCGGGTTTGGGCGTCGATATCATTAAAGCGCTTGAATATTTCTCTTTCACCTCTCTGTGCACGTTCTTTACTTCTCATCCCGCTTTCGTTTATTCTCGCGATTGACCTGTCTGTATGTTTATGCATGTGTGTGAGAGGATGCTTGCAGCGAGCGATATACTGCCAGCGCAGCATCGCGCGTTCTTCGATAAAATGGGCTAAAAATAATATGCGACTCAATATAACGTCGGTTATAGGTAGGGGTGGCATATCCATTTTTTTTTCTATCCTAGAGGTATAATATATTTTTTTCCTTTCAATAAAACAACATCATCTTTTTTCATTGCAATTCCATACTCGAGATAAAATGTCTGTGTGAGCATTTGGATAGGGAAATATTAACTGTTGAGAGAAGAAAGTATTATTGTTTTATGTGTGTGTGTTGTCTCGTGCACGTTTATTGCTCTACCAGTTACAATTTCTTTAAAGCAAAGTGTCCACTTAGAATGTCAACTTTTTAAATTTCAAATTTATATTTGTTTCATACTTATATTGTTATGCTCGGTGGAAATTTTATGCAAATCTTCAAGTTAAAAGAGAAAACATCAGCTTATTGGAAACACTTTAACTCAAAATTATATTTTCAAGTAGGTGAATTTTTTCAACAATTTTTTGAGTAGTGGAGTAGAGGATTGAACTCGACAAGTAGAGGGAATTAAACTTGGGATTATGTACACGGTATTTTATTCCACATTCTTTCCAATTCAGAGAAAGAATTGTACTCAGCAAACCAAATATTATTATGTAGAAGGACAGAATTGTATATTTATGAATTTCAGACATTTACATATTTATTCATTTTTCATCCAAATGATTCACCATATTTTCTGTTTTTCAGTATTTCGTAGTGCATATCCAAAAACAGTTTTCATTCCCTCGGATAATTTCTGAATAAAAGAATCACGAAGCTCTGAAAGACTTGAAAAAATTCAGTATTGATGAAGAGAAACATTCATGATGCATCATAAATATTTCGCACAAAGTACGCTCATAACATTCATAAACATTCAATGGCATTATGGGGTTGTAAAGTTTCCATGCATCTCACGCGACCCCTGCTGACCTTTCAAAACGGTAAATGCATCTTTAGTTATATTCACTTCGTGGTAAGAATCACCGATGTCCACAATCATAAATCATAATATTTTTCTTTTTCTTATGAATGGCAATATTTTTTTTTCTTCTGCATCTCTTCATGTTACCTCACAGCCGCATTAATCACATTTACATTATTATAAACATAAATATTATATTGTAGAGTAATGGTTGTATTAAAGAGGCAGGAAGTATATAGAGAGTGCACAACTTTGAATGGTGGTTGTGGTGATAAATCGATGGACCCGCGGGTCGAGTGCTGAAACGCGAATGGTATATAATGGTTAGACGAGAGCTAAATTTTATAGTGCTTTGGCGGTTAACATTGTTATTTAATAAGCTTCATTATGCACCGCCATTAAGCAATGGCGCATCACCTCGTTCACTACCCTGCTGTTGATGCTGTTCCACCGTTCGTATTTCCACTCATCTACTCATTGTACAGATAAATATATACAGAAGCAAAGTTGATATACTCATTTGTATGTGGTTTTATCCATTTTTTTCTTTCATTCATGTTGTCATTGTATACGAAATTCTACATGAAATCCAATCATTAACGAAAATTAATGTTTATTCAAACATCTCTACAGGATAAATCAAACAATTTCGTTTATTTATTGTAGATAAAACTTGTTTGAAATAACAATTTCAATTTTGGATTATGCATATACGCGAGAACGATTTCTATGTGAAGCTAATTATGCATTTCACATTTTGTTTCACTTCGACAAAAATTATTTCACAGTCTGCAGTTAAAGCACCACTCATGAAATAATTTTATTCGTCAAATAAATAATGATATGATAAAATAATGTTTGAATTCACGTGAGAATTTCGAGTCGAAAGCTGAAACACCTGAGCCATTGTCATTTATATGTCTGATAATAAGTGTACTTATGCCAACATACATCGATGAACTCTGTTTGTGTGCTGGTTCCCTTGCTCAGTATCTCATTCTCGTTCTCATAGAATATTAAATGTCTCGCTTGAGTACGGTAATGGTCAGAGGAAGGGAGAGAGAAAGAGTGGAGAATGAAAAGTATAGGCCACTGAGGGGGCTGAAGCTTTAGAAATTGCTGTACTCAGGCAGCAAGTTTTAATGAGAGGTGAAGTACGTATTAAAACTGAAACTGCGAGTGGATCGAAACGAGTACCGTGAAATGGAATCACAATGACCCTCGATCAAACGTATATAATATGTATATGTATATATACAAATGCATTTGTGTTTATATGTATAAATAAAATAAACTTGATAGAATTTTCATACACAATCTCTGTGAAACTCGTTCCACTTGTGATTGATAATTTTTCCGGGATTCATCGATAATTCAGACTGCTTAATTCATTTTATATCTTGTTCTAGTATGTTGAGGGTTGAGAAAAATTAATTTAGGATCGCAATAATTGTTTTTTTAATTTAGAAATTTGTGTATTAATGTGAATTTATTATTCAAAATTCTGTAGTTGCAAAACTATTGGAAGTCGTTGCGCATTGCGGTTCTTGTATTTCTCATTTTCACAAATCGTTTCGTTTAAGTATTGTGGGGATAAAAATAAAAGTATAAGTGAAGAAGGATGTAATAATCACGCAATTCCATATATGCCGTGAACAATTTATTTTATTTTATTCTCAATTCATTTGTCAACATTAAATTTCTTCGTGTTTATTTTATTATTATTTTTGTTACTATTTTTTATTTTTTCATTTCACCGTGTGGATGGAATGTTTCGATTCAATAAATAATGTTGCTGCAAAAATTTTTCATCGGAAGAATTTAACGACGCAATGTCCTCCGAGTGAAATTATCGGAAGGCAACAGCAATTTTTCTGCCATCAATTCACCCACTGCCCATATTTTTTCTCATGTTATCGTTCACCTTTCCCCTCATTCTATCACTCTCCCTTGTGCAACACAACTTCACAACAGATGAGCCATGTCTCCCAGTACGAACATGCAACAATTTCCCCACTTGAACTATCGCTCTTGCGTATGTACACTGGTCCATCGATCTACGCACAATGAGCCTGAAAAAAAAAAGTGTCATGGAATGCTAGCAGGATAGACTGGATGTACTGCATTGTTTTATTTATTTTTCTTTCCCACACTGACCTAAACACATTCGTGTGAAAACTAACCGTAACAATTTTGATAAACAATTTGAATTTTCCAACATTTTTTTACTCATCAATTTTGTTCAGCGTTCAGTGGAATAATTTCAAATATTTGTTAGGATATAAATTATTTGGTGGATACATTTTTTTTTACATATCGTGTTTAACTTTGGACATGATTTATTGAAGAAATATTCAACTAGTTTGAATAATTGATGTTATATAATATTAATAAATGAACGACTATGATTAAAATGAAATTCGTATGTTTAATAAATGATGGTGTATTTTTGATGCAAATTTGATTGGTTTTACAACAATTTTACAATAATTATTTTGTATTTGTATTTTATAATAACGGACATATGTATTGAACTATAAATTTTAATGGTGATGGTTGGATAATTATATATCAACGTTGCTAGTTTATTGGAATGTAATTATATATCTTAGGGGTATGAACATTGCAATGAAAAAATTCAATGAGGACGGTAAAGAGCACAGCTCATTCGAGGAATCTGAATTGGAATCTGTGGAAACAATTAAAAATTATATCTGTAATCAATCAATAGTTAATATCAGGTCTCAATTACTTACTTCCATTCTGTAAATGTGTGTCAATTCATCAGGATTAATCACACAGGGATTGTTTTATTTATACAATGCTATGAACGTTAATGTCATCTCATTCTTCAGGGATTTTAACTTGAATGTTCTATGCACCATGTTCTCTTGCATGTTTGTGTATGAATGACAGTGTGTGCTCTTCCATTTCTTACATAACATTCATCACCAGCTTGAATTTCCTTATAATTGATAGAGTAATTTGTTTACTGTTTGAATCTTATTTATTGTATTCTTATTTTGTAATATTCTTTATGTGTTCCTCTATCGTTATATAAGAAAATGTGACGATATGATAACTCTCATACTCGCGTACAAAACTGTTTTCTGATTATATTAAAAATGAAAAGAATATAAATTGCGAATTAATTGATCGAGAGATTCGAAATTAATTGTTATTCGATTTTCATTTTTCACTACATTTATTTAGCAAATAAAAATAGTTTATATTCGTAATTAATGCTACAACACGTTCGATACACTCGCCTCACATTTTTAATAACTAACATTCATTTATTACATTTGGGGAACATAAATTTTTCATTTGAGAATTTTTCTTTCATTTATTCATAGATTGCCAATTTATATTTAGCATTGTGTAACAGATTTCATTGCATAAAAGTTTGAAGACGTGATTTGGCTCTCAAACTTCTATGTCAAATCAGGAAGAAGCGAAAATAATAATTGCTTTATTTTATTTATTATAAAATAGCAAATTATTATCAATCACACCAGATTTTCCTCAATGTTCCTTTTTTTGCGCATAAAAATTTATCTATTAGGTGATCTCATAAAATCGTATCACTGTAAAATCGAATTGGAATTGTTGATGGAAATTATTGCGTTGATAAACACGTCAAATTTGTTGGGGGATATCACTTAGATTATTAAATCATCGACACAACTCATTCAGTACTTTTAAGACGATAATATTTTGAATTGAACACCAGATTTGAACGTGGAACATTTGCAAAAGCTTCTCACATGTCACACTGGTAGTGTCACTTTTGATTTCATTGATTAAATGGCAATGTAATTATTTTTAATTTTGCGCATTGGAAAATTGTTTTACTTAAAAAGCGTCTCATGGCCCCCTCTGACAAATACATGTTGCAACCTCACTAGAATATTTTCTGTGAGTATGAGTACATTAATTGTAGAATTGTGTTATCGCACATGCACATAGTAGAGCATCGAATGGATATGCTTCTATGCAGTCGATAAGTTAGTTTGTTTTTACATCGATTTGATTGTTGAACCAGAAATAAATAGTGGAAAAAATATGTACATTATATTGGATTGAAACAATTGATGAAAAACTACGGAAATTAACATAGAACAATAGGTAATTCTATTTGTGTTTATAATTAACATACTTTTTTTTATCTCCTCATATTTCCTCATCAAGACTTTAAATCTAAACTTCACACTCTCATTCATCCCAATTTATATCATCAATAAACATCAATTCTACTTTCAGCCACACATTTTGTCAGTAACATTATGTTAAAATTTTATGCAAGTTAGTGATCTTGGAGTACAGTACAAAAAACATTGGTTGCACCGATTTTGTCATTTTCTCTCAGTGTCATTGGTATGCTAAATTATTTCCAGGCTTTGTTCATTCATTATTAATCATACTGCAGAATCTAAATATTTATTATAAATGTATTCGATGATTTTAAATACTCATTTTTTTGGCAGTTGTATATATACTTGAATTGTAATTGCACATGCACCCATCTCCAGGACCCTCTTACTTCATATACATGATTGGCTATCTCAACTCTCCCTTCTTTCATTGTTTAATTTTAATATTGTTGAAAATTCACTTACTTTGATTCTTATTTGATCTGCGTACAATTATTTACATCATATAAACATAACTCTTACGTCAATTCTTTTTGTATTTTCCTCGAACTTCTATTTTTCTATCCATCCCATGAACAATTAAATCATCTTCTTGTTAATAACATTATTTATCATCACCATAAAAACCTAATGATGTCAAAAAAGTAACGAACTATTGAATTTTCACAATAAAATTTTTGCTGTGACACATCGCATAATTTTGAAACAGTCATATCCGAGGAAGTAAATGATATATTGACGTATAAGTTTCTTCTTGTTCTTCCTTTTGTCATGGAAGAAAATTTTATCGAATGTCTGTATATATT
>JABMBR010009037.1:0-47230 GCA_018881525.1 Meteorus sp. PSUC_FEM 10030008 | reverse complement strand
GTTTTTAACGTTATCGATCGAAGATATCTATTCTTTTATGCCAAGAAACAATAATTCAAGACAAGAAATTCTTAAAGTGAGACAACGGGTTCTCTACAAGAAGAGTCTCTTGGATCAAGAGTATTGCTCTTAAACCAAAATGGTTTTTTTATCAGTGTAGCTATATTTATGTATAACCATAAATAAGGGAAGTGGAATAATAAAAATCACTCATTGCACCGTTGGATTTCCAACTGAAATCGTTTGTACTTGGCATGTTTTCACACGTGGTTATTTGTATATATACTTATCCATGGTTAACGCCCTCGTTCGCGCACGGCCGCGAGCACCATGGAGTAATAGACCATTTATACTGCGCGAATAGCTCTTAACGCGTTGTCGGAATATAAACGACCATTTCTACTAATCCAGCATAAAGACGCGTCGTACCAGACATGCATGAACACACCTACATGTGGTATATGATAATTTTTTTTTTCTTTTTTATTTCACAACCACAATCTTCATGCACATGTATCTCACACACTGTCTAACAATTTGAAATAACAATCCCAGAGTCTTATTTATCACCGACATTCTGTAATAATAAAAAAGGGGTGTACAAATGGAATTCTCGCGTTATTATTTTTTTTCGCCACTCCAGCAATTCCAACTGAACTTTTTTACTCGTCTGTATAATATGTGACAATCACTCGCTGATCGTACGAGTTATAATTGCAAATTTTCGTCAATTTATTTCCCCTTTTTATTCATCACCACAATTCCGGTTAAACATCTGAAATAATTATTGGAAATTTATTATTCACTTGATAATCAATCAACAACATATTTCGTATATTGAGGTGAATATATCACTGGATGTTAACCGGCAATGTTAGCGACAATTGAAAATTAATTTTCAGCCATTGGTGCGATGCGGGCAAATGTCATTCATTTTCTATCATGCGCAAGCTCTCACCATGTTAAAGTAAATTATTTCGGTGAGTTGAATATAGGTAAGTATTATACGATATGACAAACAAGCAGAGGATGAGAAGTTGTGCATGGTACGATCTACTCCTGTTCATTATGTATACAAAGATGACCTGCATACATAACCCCTAACTTCAACTCACTTGGTCTCTATGATGCTTTATACCTCAATTCTCCCTTGCTCAACCACCTGGTCGTACCAACTGATGCATGAGCGCGATCGCATCACTCGCGCGGCCAACTTTGATGGGTGGCTTAACGACACACCGCGAGGGATCGTCAACATTCTACATCACGATAGAAATCACCCTTCGTGCGGTTCAATCGTTTTTCCTAAACTCACACGATTAGTTGAAGATATTGACACTTAAACACGCACACATAGACACACACAGAACATGTCACTATCACAAACTGTTGAAGTTAGAGGCCAAAGCTCAAGTGAATTGCGTGCGATAACTCATGAATTATGCTTTACGAATTTCTGTATCTCGTCATACTTTGAAAGGCAACGGATGGAAAATGACTTATCTGATGATTCACATTCGAAACAAACGGAGAATGACGTCAGTATCATGTTCTTGGTATTATTCCTGATCGCCCCCATATGACTATAAGGAAATATGCACATGACATTTGAAATTTCAGAGAAATAACTACCGAAAATCATCCGATCTGAATATTACTCGTAGATATACTGCACTTGGATAAGTCAGAGTAGTTCGGTAGTTCTAACAAAGTCAAATACCCTGATAATAATCAAAACGAAGTCTAACAACATTGATGATTGAAAACTTAAAAAAATGCCGTTTCTAAAATATTTAAATAGAACAATTGTCATATTGAAGTTCTACATGTTGGAAAATTGGATGGATATCATAAAAATGATGAGAAGAAACTCGAAACAACATAAACCACATAAGTTGTACATAACTTGGAATATATTTATTCTACTTGCACTTTGTCTTGGATAAAGCACAATGTTGAAATCTTTTGGGAGACGTTGGTGCGGTTAGATAAGGCTTGGAAATAGTATCTGTGAATAGCGAGAAGCAAACGGCAACTCTGTGGCGTTGTGTATATTATTCTATATCTGTTGATATATATGTGTCTGTATTTTGAAGTAGTGTAGTCAGGGATGCACCATTCATTGAACGACGCTCTTAGAGAACAGTAGATGGAGTGAAAGTAGAAGGGAAGACGATTGAGGGACAAGAGGAAGATGAGTTGAAGGGAAAACAGTTGACTGTGTTGCCCATTTCAACAGTATACAGAACCTAATGCTATGGAAATTGGATATCGGAGCAGAACAGAGTAACAGAGAGAATGTCTGCGTATATGTATCAGTAAACATTATATATACACATGAAGGTAGATATGTTGAGGGTTGGAATTTCCGTACAAATAAAATAACACAGTCAAATACAGAAAAACCTTAGTCAATAAAAAATATAATCATTGAAAATTGAGGGATTATTTTCAGTTTCGTGACACACATGAAAATTGCTACGAATCCAATAAATGAGAATTAATTGAAAGGAAATTTAATCTTGAGTGGATGAAAAAAATTGCAACATCCAACGTGCTGTATCTTTATTTTTGTTGTTTTGTTTACTTGTTTCTATCAACAGAGGAAAAAAATTCGTTAGAAACCCGGGAGCTTTCGAAAACGTCATGGGAAATTCATGGAGCAGTCCCTCGAGGTGGATAGATGGGGCGAAATGAAGAGAAAAAAAAAGCGAGATGAAGGAAGGAAAGTGCAAAGAGTTGTACAGAAACTGACGGGCACACAGTTTTCTCTGAAACGCGCGCGTGCACACCGTAGTGATGTTGATAATGAGAAAAAACTGAGCACGAGGAGGCTATTGGATTGTTGGATAAACACGACGCCCGGTGTGTGACGTTGGATTCGAGTTGCAAAGAAATAAAATAGGGGAAGAAATGTGAGAAGGTGAGGGATAGACGTGAAGAAGAAAGGAAAGAAAGGAAGGTGAAACTTAGTGATCATGTGAGCAAGCAAGATAGATGACAAAAAGTGGGATGAAGAACGTTTCTACTTTGACAAGTAGAGCGTAAAATTTATGGAGTGCGCGGGGGTTGTTGGGCCATTTCAACACGCCCGCGGACAATGGCCGAGACACTCTTCTCAGGTGTGCACAAGTGTAAGGGAAACATAACTAACAGTGCTGAGAGGCAATGTGAGAGTGAGAGAGATTGATGGTGGAACTGTACCCAGGTACCATGTTGAGTGTTATTTGTATACAACTTTATGTATATGTATAAAGATCCATATTTTTTATTCTGCTGTTTTCTCTACTTTCCTCTTCATTTTTCCCTCAGGTGAGAGCAGTCAAGTGTTCAAAAATTGTTAATACAACCGATTTGGTATGGAAAAAAAAAAAAAATAAAACAGTAGTGAATTAGAGCGGATGATTCTGATGTTTTTGATCATGTTTCTCTTTATTTATTTTCCATCCCTCTTTTTTTTTCATGTTCATAGATATGAACAGAGCATGGATGTTTCATGGTTCGAATGTGTACATAAACTGGATTTGTAATGGGAATTGTACGAGCGTGTTATGAAATTAGATTATTGTCATTTTGCATATGTGCATGAGATTTAGTGACACAGATTGGTATGTAGTGTGTGTAATGGACGAATATAAAGTTATAATTACTCAGAGCTCTGTTCAGTTTCCGTATGATCATTTGGCAAGGCGAAAATAATCGATTCAAAATGCTGTAATTTGATGATTTCCAACTACACACATCATGTGTGAATTGACAGTTTTACAATTTTAACCATATGAGAGAAAAATTGTTCCTCCTCTTCCAATCACGTTGCGGATAATTAACACAAAATTATTCGCAACTAGAAGGTTTGAAAAAAAAAATGGTAAAATGAATTTACAAATTATTTGTATTGACTACAGCATTTTAATTCCCAACGATTTCTTGCTCTCTTTTTTTTTCCTCTCTCGCCAAATGTGTCTACTTGAAGTCAAGGGTGTGAGTAATTACCAGCGATCGCACACACGCGCGAGCGCACTTTTTCACAAGCGGACGGGCACGAGTGGAAATAAGGCTTTGGATTTCAAATGAATAATGTACGCCCGCGGACGCCATGAGGATCACGATAGAAAGAAGGAGATGATAGAGAGAATGAAGAGATAGTGAAATAGAGAACGCTGTGTGGTTGGAAGTCGAACAAAGAAAAATCAACCACCAGACGAAGTGGAAAAGTTTTAATTGCGTCAGCCGTCAAGTGTCAGTATTCTCAATGTTTTTTTTTCACACTGTCAGAATTTGTATATGTTTGACGCATTCACTGCATTATTGATATATTCACATTTTATCCTAATCAATTTTATCAAAATTTACTGATGAAAAATAATTTCAAAATTAAACTGTGGTGTGAATTTAAATAAAAAACCGTTTGATGTCTTTTAGTTTAATTGTGACAACGTGAAATTAATCAGACTCTCTGTTGAAATATCTGATAAAATCTGATCAGAGATTATTATCATTGATGAATTCAGTTATCCACCAGCAATGTAAATCGTCCTGAGTGATTGAATCTCTCGAGATTCTGATTCCAATGTATAATGAAAACTGGTCCATTTCATTGTGTATCCACCCAATTATCTCCATACACTTTTATCTCATATCTTCTTTTCTCTTTGTATGCATACTCAAAATGAATCCAATCACACACCGCCATCTAATCATTTAATCAACATGCTCTTTCATATACTCCCTGATTTTCAATGGATTATTCTTTTATACCCGTCCACTGGGATAGTCTACATACTGCATGATGTGACGTATATCGATTTAATTTTCTATAGAAAAAACCTATCTATTGAGCTAACGAAAAGAATTAAATCCCATCACTGCATCAACAATAGACAAATAACTCCATGAATTAAAGGTGCAAATATTCCGTGACAATTTTTTTATCTCATACATCTTCATTGAAATTGTTTTCCATTTGTTTTTGTTCTGATAAAAAAATTATAAATGATATCGAACATTTTCCAATTCATATAAAATTGAACACGATAAAAATCAATCAGGTTCAACATAAATCTCATTTTTCATTCGTTACAAAATGTTCATGTAAATTCATAAATACTCGTGTCAGCCAATAAAAAATTTTTCAACAGAAATCATTTTTTTTCTTTCCCTCTCAATATCAACGAAGATAATCCAATATATTATTTAACCAAAAGAATGTGTATACATATCATTGTTGAACTCACTTGCATTGCTAAAATCCGATAGTCAGGAGTACTCGATAGGCGAACAAAAAAAAATTCTACGTGCATGTATATTTTCATAGAGAAAGCTGTGTCAGTGTCTCTATCTATAGCTGTATGTAGGTGAGGTTATAAAGAATGACTGCAGCCGTTTGCAGGCCCGTTATACATTTCCAGCACTGTATATATCGTCTAACCGGATTCCACGTAGCAACAATACAACGAAAGTGGTGAAAAAATAAAGAAAAAGAATTAATAAAATAGAATGGAATGATAAAAAAATAAAATAAAAATGAATACACTGAAATATAGACTGCAGGGATAGCGCGTGAAATGAATCGTAATTTGAAATACGAATATAATATAATATAATATAATCTAAACTCTACAGTAACAGCTCTGCATAATGCATATGCGTCAGTTTCATAGTTTTAATAGTTCAACAGACTTTATTACACAGTTTCAACCTGTATATACGTTGATAACATATTCACATGATCCTCACGATAGTTAATTGTAAAATAGATTCTGTCTGTTTGAAATTGTTGATGAAACTTCAACTGGTCAGTAGGTAGATGATGAAATAAACGGACAGATCTCATTTGCATGTGCTGATGGAATGCCAATGCGGTATTTTGAACTTGGTATTAATTTAATGATGGACTCGGTTGCATCAAAGTTTATATTGAATTTGAAATAAATTTGTAACATCAACGGTTCACAATTCTATGTTGAAAAGTTTCTACAATAATTTTATCTTTAGATGATATGACAGTAAATCAGTTGACATTTTCGTCTTCTATTTATAACAAAACCAAATTGGATTTGTGTTATTGTGGATATAAAAACCAACTGGTCAGTCATTCTGTTTCCATCGTAATAATTACCCTGCACAACAGTGACATGACTATATATAGATTTGCTTGAAAGAAAGAACAAAACAGAGAAAATAATGGAGTGGATAGAGGAGGGTTGGAATCAAATTATTATAATGAAAGTCTACTTTCTACCCGACAGTGCAAATACTCAACAGCTCCTTTCATTTTTTTTTTCTTCTTGTTTTTAATTCATTAGCAAATTAAGTCGGTCATCTTTTGTCTCTTTCATAATTTCTATTTTTCTGTCTTATGTAATGTACTTCTCTCCTCCTTCTCTACCTCTTCCAGCCTCTACTACTTGCACTCACCTACCTCAACCATCACTACACTTACAAAAGCTCGTACCACAAAATCGTGGAGTAACTACGCGCGCGGTTACCTGTTAGTTTCAAACTGAAACTTGATGAAGCCCAAATTCCAATTTAAATTGAACTAATTAATTCCATTCCATTTTCATTAAGTAGAATGAAATAAAAAAAATGTATTTCATTTCTGTCAATGTTGCATATTATTATTCCACTACTTGGTAGAATATCAAGCAGTGTAATCACTTCCACATTCACTTGAGTATTATATATACAATATTTGTTTTCGTGTATATATGTATGTGGTTGTGCATATATTCAAGCACTATGGCAACTTAACAAACTCGCTGTTCGTGATATACAAAGTTCTTGGTAAACTTCGATTCCTGAGGTGAAATCAAGAGCGTGCATACGAACTTCAATTTAACTCAAAGACAGATGATAATACATAAATATTGGCTTGACGGAAAGTATAAATAAATTCAATGTACATTATTTGTTTTACATTTCTTTGCTCATTTTTACCTACTATTCCACAGTTCATTATAAGAAATAAAGGAATCCATTGCACAAAGACAAAACCACTGGCTCTTCTGCAATTATTTTCACAGCGAATGGATAACGTTGAAATTCAACGAACACAACTGATGAAAGAACGTAGAAAAGAAAGTGGTTGAAAGAAGATAGAGTATTGTACTAAAAGAAATAAAAGATGGAAAAAAAAAAAAAAGTGGAACTACGATTATGTCGACTGAGAAAGATATAAGATGAAAATACGACGATGAGAAATGTGATAGATAGAATGAATAGGAAGGAAGGAAAATTTTTGTGTATATGTAATATAGAGGAGAATGAAAACAGACTGAATATTGAAGTTGGAAGTGAATAACAGTTGTTCGAAAGAATATCAATTTTTCTGCACGACATACCAACAATCCAAACATCTACTGTGATAAATAAATATAAAAAGTAGCTACTGATCCATGCTACTGTTTGTCAGAAATATTCAATCGTGCATAAATGCTGTAGTCGTCATGAAGATTGGAAATGTCGCTGAAGCTTTGCATTCCAAGGCTTTACCTAACAATACGAACAGGAATCCAATGTCATAAAACGAATATCAAGAAGTAAAGTTATTGAATTTATATTGACCTAATTGCAAGTGCCAAACTAAAGACATTTTTGATGTTGTATTGACGAAACATCAGGTATACCTAATGAGAAGAAAATTGGATTATGGTGATAGAGAAGAATGTAAAGTGTGTGGGAGGAATGAACAATCACACTCATTAGCAATCTGTTACTAATTGACTACAGTGCAGCATACAAATTTCCAATACTTCAAAGCCATCCAAACCACAAGTCTAGCGTTCAACTTACTCACCCGGAACTTTGTATGACTCGTGACAAAATAACCTAATTGACCTGCCTTTAACTCAACCAAAATCATGTTACGTTTGAACAAAATCTCGCACAATATGACTTCATCCATGTTTGTCATCCAACACTGCAAAAACGAGGTAAAAAGTTGGAATTTATAGATCAAAAGAAATTCTCATTGACGTTCTACAAATTTCAGATTATTCCAACAACTCTGTCAACGACTAACTTTTGCACGCACATGGTGTTGTCATCATCCAGCTAAAACCTTTCAACTGAGGAGAAACAGGAAGAAACTGAGTTGGTGGTAGTGGTTACGATACTGAAACCTCCAACCGCAACTATACAGTAAAACCGATGTACTACACCGCCCACTGAAGCACAAAGCGAGTTCGTAATTGCACCGAACAATATTTTTCTCTTGCTTCCATCTGTTTGTTACTAACGAAAATGAATAACAACCTACAAATATGTACACAGACACTGCAGATTCCTTTTTTTTCTAACTCCTTGAAATAACCATCAACTTGTCTGAAAAATCGATTCTCTCCCAGTTTGCATTGAATCCCCGACAGAGAGTAGATGACGAACGAAATCCAGAGTACTGCGATTGTTCACACTGACGACACTATTCGTGAATCGCGATTAAATGCTATGAATACTCTGCTACAACATATACAGTTCCCTCACAGAGATCCTCATCGTTTTTCTCCCATCAGTTTCAAAAGATACGATACAAAGATGGAATTCAGGTTCCCTAAAGTCGTTACAGCTGTTGTGATGGTGACTGCTACTCCACTTCTACTTCACCCTCATCCATCTTTGTCCAAACCCTAACTTCAATGGAGAAAGAAGGGACAGCTTGTTGTCTCGCTCACTCTTAACTTCCCATCTTCTACAGACCTTCTCCTGTGACCCTATGCATCGAGGGAAAACAGGATGTAGCATCAAAGTTAGTTAACTCCACGCCCATGAGAGATCACAACGATGTGCCTTGACCTATGAAGAGCCGATAGGATGACCCGATGAACGACAAAACTTCTTGAAAAGCACACCTGGAACCACCCTAAAAGCAACATCGTATCAGCAACTAATAAAACTCTTGCAAAGTAATTAAAGTATTCGTGTGAATCTTCATGAATAAATTGAGTGTCTTGACAATCACATTAGACAGCTCGAAACATACTAAAACGGATTTCCATGACCATCATCAGATCCCGAAATCAACCAGGGACATTGTCCACCTAGATAAATAGATATTGAAGAAACAGGCATGAACAGTATGGTCTTCTTGTATTACAGGGTGAGGAAAGCCACGCTCGTTACTCCAATTGGAAGCTAAACTCGAAGGCGATGGTTTTTGGAAACCATCAGAAACTTAATTACCCGAGCTAGTTGAATGCAGGAAAAGTTGGGTTGTGATGAATAACAAAAAAGAGAAAATTATCTGGCGAAGCCATGTCAAACTTCGGCTCTTGCTGCAGGATAAGTGGATCCAGCCAAGTTATTTTCAGCCAGTATATAAGCATGAGCGGTAGTCATTAGCACCGTTTTAGTGAGATTAATGATTGATCACAACAGAACTATAGTGACGTGACGATGCAATTCATTATTGCTTGCAAACCCTACTTTTGATCAAGTATCAATGACAGAACTTATACAAACACTAGAAAATTTTCCAGGCTACCAATGTTGTCGGTGAAACTTGATCCAATTTTTAATTCATTGGGAAAAATCCCAGTAAATCTAGAACATATGACATATTTATCGGTGTTTCTTGTGGAATTTCTTATAATCATATATTGGATGGTGTAACGATGAGAGAATAACTAGAATGATGGAACTCCCGAGGGAGAATAACGCAACTAACAACTCGAGTGAAGAAAGACAACACCTCTTGTCAGTTTCCTCCAAGATCCGTCCCCATTCCCCCTCATTCTTGTATCGCTCACTCAATACGTAAGAAAACCGAAGCTTAACGAGCAAAAATGTCTCTTCGTTATCGCCTAAACCAGTGCTACCAAACAACGATAAAAGCAATGTGACTCTCAGTAATTCCGTACGCTCAGTTTGGTGTGGTAAATGCGCTTGATTTATTATCCAATAAGAGAACGTAATGAGTGTCGGATTCTATGGCTGATGTTGCCTAGATATACAAGTCCACAGGGAAAGAATCCACCCACCAATCGAATATATAGAGGTGATCAAACCGCTCATAATTCAGATCAAACTTAATTGGATTCGTCAATGAGATATTTTGGATGATGTCATTCCAGTATCGGTCCTGAAAACCTTTTTCATCACATAGAACACACCTGGCGCATCACAATGGATCGAAACTCTCAGCACCGCTATCACCAGGTGCATAATCTTGAACATCAATATCAATTAGCGTAATGAAGTTCATAGTGTCGCACGGAAATTTAATTTCGAACTAGAATGATTGGGTACAGAAATGAGGACTGCAATCAATCGCAGTCCCGCAAATTTCGCATATCTATTTCGTGAAATATTCACTCCTTGAATTAGTTTGTCAAACGTTTGAAAACACTAGTCTGCAACTAAATCCTCCTTCAAATGAAAGTATTATGAGAAGGAAGAGTTAAACATTGCAGAATCAGATTTGGTTGTCATATTTTTGCTATCACGTATATATTTGTCCGAAGATTTTTTTCTTAATAGCTCAACGTTATGTATTCTTAGTGGGTAGGAAACAAATTTCTTTTTGCAGACCAGTGTTATGGTAACGAGTCCTCAAAAGAGATTTTTCATCGGGAAGACAAGCTCTATGCAACGCAATCATAAACACTGCTCCAACTAGCTCAGGAGGCTACTTCCTAAACGGCTGCGAAAAACGCAGTATTTGCAACTGCGTTGGATAGTGCTCGTCTTCCTGGTGAAATCCTTTTCTTGAACGGGTTTCTACGGTCATTTTTGGCCGAAGAAAAACGAAGTGAAGGATCTGATTTGTGCAAAAAAATCGAGTTTCAAGGGGGCACAAAATTTATATCTTCAAATCGTTATTCAACTATTCAGATATCGACAGGAAAAATACTCCATGGCGGTAGTCGATTGCGGAAACTGATGAAAGATTAGTGAAAAGAGATGGGATGAGATGATTGTATAAAACTGTTCTAGCACTGACCGGATTCACGTCGTTACATTCACATCAGACTCGATGAAATTTTTTGAGCTTTCATCGTAGTAGAACCAACGACTGGATAAGCTCCAAGTGCCAGCTTCACATACAATATACGCATATACTCATCGTTCATTCCCGCAAATGTATTCTTCTGTGTACACAGACATCGCTATGCACATTCAACAATACACAAAAGTATACTCCACTCCATAATTCCTCCTCTGTCTTTCAGAATATCGATTGGACATGTATTCACCAATGAATAACTCTATATACATATGTGAGCCTGGATGTATAGACTTGTATCTCTATCCGCAGGCAAGTCCCGAGTATCGTCGAGGTCTCAATCGTAAATCCGAACTGACAACGCAGCCGACCATGAGCAAGAAAATCGACACACCCTCTCTACACTTTCTCATCGCACCTTTGCTCGTCGTCTGTATTTTCTATGGCTGGAACAAAATGGCTGTGACAACCGCGGGTGCACTCAACCCAACAAATCGGGTAAACACATTCGTTATTTTATCCATATACAGTTTAGAATATATATAGATATGATGAAATGGAATTGTAGAGTTTGAAGAATCCTATCTGCCACATGAAAGTCTCCAAGATGTTATACTGAGAATTCAATGGTTGGAGTAGGTAGAAATATCTTATTTAGTGAATCACAATTGGATACTCACAACGTCTATGAGTTGAGACAGTCGCAGTCCCATCTTGACAGTAAGTCGATCACTATTATTGCCAACTGGCCGAATAAGGCGATTATAATTAGACAGTAGGTCCTCGTAAAGTCGCTTGGCATCCGGATTGGCGTGCGCTCCTGGCAATGATGTAATAAACAATGAAATGGCAATCGCCATGGCCAGCAATCCGCCCAGCCTAGACCACCATTGCCACCAGCCTTTCCCACCGTAGTCAGTCCAAGCATCCCTGACCATCGTACGCCGTATCCACCCCTGTAAACACAATAAACACAGAAGTTGTTAGACAATTGCAAACTCATTCAGAATTTTATTTCCTACATGTTGATCATAACAAGAGCTATATGAAACTGCTGTTGTTTCAATTTTAACACGTGTTCGAGTAAATGTATATGCAACACTCTGTTGAAGACATTAACTAGGTACCTAAGGTAAACCGCAACACATAATAGCTTGCTACTGTTTCGAGTAACAGGATCAACCACAAATGGATCATGTTTCTAGTAAATCTAACAGCAGACTCTAGTGGCCTGTGTTGAACATGATTGATTTCTTGGTGATAAATTGATAAAGTATTCACGCACATATCTACACAGATTGATTCCTAGTTTGAGAATCCATAAATTTACTGCACAGGTGTTCGAGTCACTCATGAAAATAAGGTTACAGCGATGAAAGTTTTGAGGGAAAATATTCAACGTCACGTTTCGCTGGGTTTTCCTATCGTTAGCCTTTGTATGAGGGGAAATCCAGCGACATCGCACGAATTCATTTCAACTTTATTTGTTAGTTTACAGCCCATTCTTCACTTTTTTTCTTCAATCTCAAACAAACTTTCTAGAATTTTTACAACTGTCAGCTGTAACACATATGTGTCCCAACCAGCCACCAGTGTTACTGAGTACTCTTAAAACAGAAGTGGAATCACCACATTACTTTTAAACAACTATTCACCAGGATTCAAGCCGTCAAGCCACTTGAACAAAGCAAAAATATGCATGAAAAATATATCATTCATTCATGTTATTGATATTCGATCGATGAGTTTGTAATCCCATTCGATTCCATAACGTTCATTGTGCTATATATCAAGGTTTATGCATCATCATGTATTTTCTACCGATTTTGGAATAATAATGACTCTCTGAAGCATGAGGGACATTTTTGAATATATGATCGACCAACATCTGGAAACGTGGATTATCCCAACATCAAATCAAAATTCAAACAATAAACCTCATCAACGTTCACATCGTATTCATCCAATCTTCCAGTATGTGTTCATAATACAACGAGGAATGGTAGACATGCGATAGATACGCTGGATAAACTTGAGTACGTTCGTTGACAATGGCCAAGTGATTAGGTTCGTCCCAACCGGGTTTATCATGCCACCTTGGCTACATCTAATTCATCCCCTTTGAAACTCTACCAATACCACCCCAACAATTCAAATCTTTAATCCAATATGTTGGCTCTATCCATTCGAATATAGTTTCCTAACCTATTTCAACTACGTTAAGCAAAACCCACATAACCCAATTAACATTGTCAATCCATCGGTGCCCACCACTGACTAATTTTCACCAGAGCTGTACGCAGTGAACGAGATCAGTTTATAAATTTTCAATAATATTTTGACAGTAATCGACAGATGACCCCAGGCAGGATGTATTATCATAGAAGCATTCCAGAAGAGAGGGTCAACCTGGGTCGTTTACACTGGCCATCATTGTGCCGTTACTCGCTCCGAATCATTCCACCAAGTTGTCAGTGAGAGATTTCTGATGAGGGATATGTTTAACTCATAGGTACACTCGACACAGCGCATTCAAGTGTTCATATCGAGATTGTTTGTGCGCTGTAAATCGATAATATGAATGCCCATCCACATTTCATTGATCATTATGGAAAACTACTTGAATTCTAACTCTCGTGTTTCACTTTTTGAGTTCCTGTGTCATGGAAATTACGAATGCAAAATAAACTCTCATGAACGATGAGTTTTTGATTAAAATCCAACTGATTCGTTAGAACTTAGATACTTTTCTTATGACAGCACTGGTGTTATAATAAAATTAGTTTAATGAATTCAAATAGTTATAGATTAGAACCATACCCAGCAGTGTGAAACTACCACTCTGATTTCAACTATACTACGACAAAGTTGGGCAATGTAAATGTCCTCAGTAGGATTATGTGAAATGTATGATTCGTGTAGTGAGAAGTAAACAACCCGCATGTTGAGGCTTTGGTTTCCTAATGTACAGAATCATTTCAAACATAACATCGAAATGAGGTGTAATCGAATGATTAAGAGTCCGGAGGACATGAAGTGGTAAAGCGAATAAATGCCATGGATGTATCGGTAACATTTCCGTTATTTCGATCAACGGATGTGAGAACCGAAACTCGATGACAGCCGACGAACCGCGCGATTGTGTGTTGGTGCTCAAGCACGGTGAACTCGATCATTCAACAATCCTAACGCGAGTAATCGCGTTTTACGGTTATTTTAGTAAACAACGACCGCAGCCGCTGGCTCCATAAACAAAAAGGGACATGTGGCAGGATGAAAAAGGGGTTAGGGGATGAGATAGAGTTAATATATACACGAGTGGTGCATTGGCGTGTGTGTAGGCTTGTACACCATGAGCATTCCCTCTACGCAGCTACAACATTATGAATCCAAACTCGTCCAAGTTCAACATTTTCAATTCGATTAGTATACCTTGATGAGCAAATAAAGCAAATGAATTTTCGCGCTGTGACCCGTATGATTTGGCGAGCAATGTGCACCATTGCACAGTGAACGTTGCATATTGACAAACTGTATATAATGCATGAAAGAAAATAAACAGCAGAGTTTTCACGATTAGATGATGTGCATATTCAAAGCCTACATTTCAAATGAGGGACAAATATTAGTTGATGATTAATCAATATCGCTGCTGTTTCATGCGAAATTTCAACATTCTCAGCTGGCTTTTCCCTTTGTGGTGATTTATTCAGCGATGGTATATTTTACAACTTGGTGAGAGGTAGATGGATATGATGGGCAATGATATTGCATAGGGGAAAATGACTGTCATGGAATGAAATATTTTTTTAGTATCGCCAAGGGTGCATAACAAAAATGAGACAAAAAGCAAGGAAGTTAGAGGAAGAAATTTCTTGTCCTGCATTTAGATCTTTTTGCATTCATATCACGTAGATCTACTCCAGACCCTTTAAGTGGAGAACTACGTGAGCACGAAATTTTTTTTACTGCAACCCCGTGAACTCTGCGGTAAGACTGTTGAGAGTAAAGCGAATGATAGGGGGAGCGAATGAAGAAGGGAGAAATAGGAAATATGGATGTATAAGGAATAAGATTCTGGCAGCCACCCAGATGTTCGACCAACTGCTGTGTTCTTCATACCAATATTTCGCCTCATTCTTTCATGTTGGCAAACCCACTCTTTAATCGTATTCCATCTCACTTCTTTCCTTATGAAGTTTATGAAGATGTGTCTAGTAAAAAATCCCCATAAAATTCGTCACTTAAAGTTTTTACAGTACAGGACAATGACCTGCACGACGAATGAAGAAATAACTCTGTGGGAATTAATGTACTTTTATCTCCCTCAACGATTTTCTGGTATAAAAGATGAAGGAAAAAATAACAAATGAGAAAAACTTCATTAAATTCAAATTGCAGAACCTCTTTTATTCTTTTTATAGAATATTCATTCCATCCATAAACATTTTCTTTTGATACTTCACTTGGATTGACATGCATTCACTAATTCTTCCTGAAATAAACTGCTCGATCCACAATATCGAATTTAAACTAGGCAGTGAATATGATTGATATAAAAAGTATCGAAAAGAAATATAATAAAGGTATACGAAAGTCTCTTACCACAACTGTAAATTGAAAATGACGAGAGAAAGAGTAAAAAATGTTGCAACACAGTTTTCTCTATACACTTCTGATGTACCGTTGTTCTATACTAATGAATGAAAAATGGCAATATGCCAGGACACCACGACCTCAACAATAGCGCACCAAATTTCATCTCATCTTCTTGCACTCCAGGCTTACAATTCACCTATATTGACGCTACCAATTTACTACAAACAGACCGATCTTCCGCATAATCATTATCAAACTCTATACCTTAATTCACCTTGGAGTAGCTAAATTTCATATTTTCCAAACTGATGATCATTCTTCCAATCTATCTAATCTCTCAACCATCAAGACCAATCAACATCAATGGAATCGAAATCCTCCACTTCCTTGATTCACATTCACAGAAGAATTCTATAACCATCAATTTAACTTCAGCAGTGGAAGTTACATACGACCAAGATTAAAACCAAATCGATAATCAGGAAACTTCTTCCAATTTCAACTCAATTAATAAAATGAACAATCCGAAAGTTGTGATCAATATTAATAATTGAATTTGAGTGAACAACTGTGCTAAATTGATCGAAAGCGTCTGTGTACGATGTTTGACAATCACTTCTGTTCATCGATTACCCATCGATGTGAGCAGGATGATGAGTTGAAGCTACCGTATACAGAAACGTAACTCCCGATCGTGTGTACAGTTTGTCAGGCGGCAAGTCCGGTCTGAGAAAGCTGGTTATAATGGAACCAATAATGAGCCAAAGCCCGTCACATTCATCAAACCCAAACACGCATCACCCCCTTCATCCAACAAGATCATCTCTACAGGTATAGACCATGGACATGTCGCTGCATGCGGGTTTTACATAGCAACCCCGTATTCCCACCCTAACCATGCTGATGGCTGAGCTTTGACACCAGGAAACAATTAACCACCGCTGTTAATTCGATGCAACATCCACTAATATCCCATTCCGTCCCTTTTCACTCATCTCACATCCCAGAGAATTACGAGGGGAAAGAACAGAATAATCTCGCACTCCAGTGTGACACAATGTACCACTCATCAACTCACCATTTCCGCATTGTGGACGTGAACTAATGGCCGAATTCAAGCACATGCACTGAATTTTATACGAATAGCTGCTCCAATTATATAAAAACCACAATCTAATGAAGTTCAATTCTCCATTCCTCATCAAAAAATATTCTAAAATTTGATAATATTACGCTATAAAAACCAGTTTTATCTTTCAATTTTACATTCAAACTCCATTTCTCACCTGTCCATCCACTAGAAGGCTGTAACTACTCACAAGCGTAACATTCTTGACATGGTGCAACGAGCTCGATAGAGTTGAGCATACGATAAAATCTCTCGCTTTCTCTCGTTCGCCAGTAAATTCACTTCGCGTGCATCCATTATATTCCCATACAACCCGTGATCACGATTCGCCTGTTATGGACGTTAAAGCGTTCGGCGTCTAGCATCCACACAACGATCCGCCAGGATATCACTTGAAATTGCCCAGTATTTCCTACCATTATATCGAGTATTTATATATTATGTGAAGTACAAAAACGTATGCGCAAAATTAACTAGCCAAAAAATTGAATTGTCCCGTAAACATTTTCATATTCACACTCTCAATTTATTCGGATAGTTCATTTATTTATTCATACAACTTCATACTGTCAGTCATTGAAACCATCGTTGATGTTTTTCATTGGAATCTATGAATTATTTAGTTCCTAAAAAAAAGGAAATGGAGGATAATTTTAATCTAAAATCATTTTAGTAAAAAAAGCATCTCGACAATTTGGATAGTCCAATTCCCATCTGCATCTCTCTGTACAATATATTCATTAATATTTATCGTATATCGTTCCGGTGTTTTCAACACATCGTGAATATTCGACCGTGTTCACCCTGAAATAGGTCAAAGCCAGAAGGGACTTCGCTTTTCTCCCCCAAAATATACCAGGGGTTAGTATATTACGTAGTCCGTGGGCGAAATTAGTTTATCCATATGGATCAGGATTGTCTCTGAGTCGTCGTTCCTCGTCATCCCTCTAGTTGAATTGCTCCGTTGCCTCCATAGATCACTACAGTCCGTTCTAGGATATACCACTAACGTATACTCCCTACCACCACTATTGCGTGTTCACCCCTGCTCTTCCATATACCCCCGTTTGCATATCAATGGAATGGCGTAACCAGACGGCGCTACTAAATTATCAAACTCTACGCCAGAGTCGATGAATTATAGCGTGATCAGAGTAAAAAAAAATCATGATGATACAATATTTTTATATTATGGCAAAGTTTATTGAAATTTATCTGCATATTTAAGTAATCAAAATTAATTTAATTATAATCAAAAGGCAAATTATTACCCGACATTAAAATTTGATGAGTTAAGAGGCTGCAATTAATTATATAATTATGCTTGATATTAGCGACGGTGGTTGTGAATAGCGATGGTGTTGGGTACGTTAACCTCACCGCGTTTCAATCTGACAACTTAATTTCCTGGAAAAGCTACAGTTTGCTCGTCGTTTCATCCCCATATTTTTACTTCGCCATTAAACTCACGTCTGCATCATCGAACTCTCATTTTCTCAGAATTTATAAAATGAACCGAGGCAAATGCTTTTATAGCGCATTCTCTTTCCATGATATTACCGTGCACTCAACCATTTTTCTTATGTGATAAATTCATTGTGTTTCGAGTGCCAAGTGAAGGGATCGTTAATTCGCAAGCGAGACGAAAATAGGAGTGTCGAATCGACGCAAAAAGGAATGAAGAAAGATGGGTAAAGTAAAACAGAAATAGTGAGGAAGCTGAAACAAGTGGGTTCGTTGATACGAAAGTCTGAATGAAGGACTATGAAGGAACAGGAACGAATAAAACCATTGCGATCGTAGTAACTGCGCACAGATTGATAATAGTCTCGTTAGTGCAAGTTTCGCAGCGGCAAAATTTGATTAGTCGTCGTAGACTAAAAGTGAGTTACTGAGAAATGGAGTGATGAGATAAAATTGAAAATTTACACATCTTCCTACTGGCACAATATGCAGGATGAAAGAGAAATAAATTACCCAATATTGAATTTTACTTACTTCTGTATTCATTTCTTACTTTTCAATCACAAAATCCATTTTCTTGATGATAGAAATGGTATTTATTTTCCCAATCTAATTTTCCTTTTAGTGCCACCATGCTTTTAATCATCTTTCCAATCACATTAATCATCAATGTGGACGGCATTGAGAGTGTGGATTTTTTTCTTCTCTTTTTTATCTTCATCTCTACGTATATTACGCAAATGAAAGTGAACAAAAACTGTATGTATGAATGTTAAAAAATCCTTAAAACATTTCATGATGAAATCCTGTTCATCACACCGATCTCACTTTTTGTTGAACACTGATAAAATTTATTTCTTTTCTCTCATCGTCCATCATATCAACCACATCAACTTCCACACTACAAATAATAATTCCACTTCAAATGAACATAAACCAGAACATGAAATTTGTAAATTCATGTATGAGAGAAATAGAGGAAACGTATTATGAACTCGAGCGTGAAATAATTTCCCACAAAATAAAATAGAGAAATAAAAATAACAACTGGTAAATTCAATGAAAATCATATACGTTTCATAATAAAAAAGGTGAATTAACGGTTGAATTAAGAGCACTGCGATTGTTTATGGTTATTAGAGAATGAAAAGTAACAAAGAGAAAAATAATTCTGTTGGTACTTTTTCATCCAGTGAATTCACTGAGAGCTAATATATACACATCATATACGAGCATTCATATGTAGATATACAGGCTTGTATGTGCAGAGTATAAACATGAGTAGCACTTCCATCGTGCGAGCGCTCGGTGTGTAACATCGTCTCATTAGCCCAATTATGCCCGTGGCTTCAATGACAGACACATAAATACACACGTACCACATGTTCCCACATGAGTAAATTTTTTTTGCGCTCTCAGTTGCTTATTTTTTATCTTTGTCAACAAACCTCTGTTATAAACAAATGGATGTCTAGTCTAGAAGGGGGACCCCAAAGATGTGGGTTCAAGTCAAATATGTCTGGGTCTACTACTTGTCCTCGTCGCTGTCATTGTCGTTGTCATCGTCGAAAGAGGATCATAATTAATTGAGACACTTCCGTGTTCCTAACGTCTCTTGGCACGAATTTCCTTTCTGTTACCAGCGAGTGATAATTTTTTATCTCCATCCATTTCTCATCTAATCTATCCGCACAATGTCTCAAAGAATAATTGATCGCCATTCCACAAACAAAAAATAAATCTAACCAAGTGGAAATAGTAAAATAGTTTGCTGAATAAAAAAGAATAGATGGAGACAATTTTTTTGTTCACATACACCGAATAAATATCCGTTGTCGAGAAAATTAAATTTGTAAGTATTTTGCTTGTTTTCTCAATTAAGAAGAATTGGATAATCATTGTATAGAAACGAATAAAAGCAATGTACATATGTACAATAATGTTGGACAATAGAAAAACATTATTGGACTGTAGAATCCAAATGAAATAATGGAACACACTTGCGCACTCCAGTTCGACCGTCACACACCATCATTGCCATCCCAATGCCGCCAGTTGATTTTCATCGCGTGTATAGAATTATTTGACCTGCAGTATATTAAACATATGTATTCATGTGTGTTCATACACATATATAACTCTATGTTATCACAATGGCCGCGTTCGCATTCTCTCACTCACTCTTCAACATTCGTTTCATGTAAAATGCATCGTTGTGGAAATGATTTTGATTTATTTAAACGATACATCCGATTATTCGACGACATAGCGAATCGGATGGACAATAAATAAAGTGTCGAGTTGCAAAATTCGTTAGAAGCCTTTTTTATTTTTATTTATTTATTTATTTTTTTTTTTTCATTATTATTTATTCTGCTTGTTTTCCCCTTTCTGTTTCCACCATTCACTCATTTCACGCTATGGCTATGTAAATTGATATAAATATTTTATTCATTTATATATTTTCACACATTTTTATTTACACTCGGTTTATTTTTTATTTTTTTATTTATTACTGTAGAGAGTCAAGAGAAAAAAAAAGAGAAACAAAAAGAAATTGAAGAAATGAAGAATAAATAAGTGAAGCAAAATCAATACTTTCGACTGCGGTAGAGATAGACAGGCTCATCGATAATCCCACCCTTTTTCCCTTCTTTTTCAATGTGTGTATATATATTTACAGTGCGCTTTTTCTATGCGCAAAGTGAACCTGGGGCGGTCCGACCACGCGCGGACTCTAATCACTACGAAAGGCATTTTCATTCGTTCCCACTCGCTCCCAACCGTGTTCTCTCTCACGCTTCACCATCGTCCGAAAATTTTCCAACAGGCAAACGAAAAGCCAGAATCTATGTGTATTGTATATATATATATATCAATGTGAACGTGCGCTCCAGCCAAGTCACGTCTCTAACGCTACCTCCTAACCCCATCAGCATCCCCTCGACTTCCCTAAGGGCTTCGTTAGGGGTGGTGCAATCTTGTGGTAGTGAATCTTCAAAGAGCAAAGGAAGCTGATTTTATTAGCAAACGTGATTTATTTATAAATAAATCTAATAATAATAGAACAGCTGTGAAAATTGAAATTATAATAAAAATATGATGGAATGTGAATTATATTGATTCTCAAGTCTTTTATGAGATAGAAAAAACCACTGGGGACAAAAATTTGCATCAAAAGCAATATTTCAATATTGATAGAGAAGAGGCTTTGTATGAGTACCTAGAGTAATTTCGTGATATGAAAATTTTAGTAATATTGTTGAGCTCTTTATGCATCAACTCTTTCTGAAAGGCAATATCCAACATCCCTCTATTCCAATTTTATACAATCTCCTCTTGCAACACCTAATAAATACCTAAAAACAAGTATGAAAAATACAATTTGACTGAAAATTCATCCAATTTTAATTTAGAAACAAAAATACACCACTCATTTAAATTACTTCCATGATGTATTCATATCTGATGTTCATGGTTGGAATGAATATGACTTTCAATTCCAACTCAGATGGTAGAACCAGCTCAATTCATATTTCGAATGCCTGATTCATATCATGTATCACTACGTATGATTGAAGTAAGTTATCAATCATGAATCTCATGTACTACGCATGCATAAGTAACACAATATTGGTGTTGAATAGTCATGAAAACCATACAGAGAAAGCAGCAACAGCCATCTGCTTGATTCAATCGTAATCCGGATTGTTGTTACAGATATCCATTGGGATAATTAGAGAAACTTATGATACACTAACGTATGGCTATTCCAGATATGCTTCCCAATCATACTGGAGACGATTATCACAAACATCTGCTATTTCCAACTAAACAGGATTTATCATCATTGTAACGATTCATTTTTGTTCAAACACTTCAAGTTTGTAGTGTAGCAAAACTTGATGGTAGATGAACAATTAGAGAACGAGAATGCGATGAAATGAGGGAAACTAAAGAATGACAACTTCGTCAATCCGAAGAGTTTGGAATTGAGTTAAGAGGATGGAAAGCTCCAGTTGCCCTCTCAACTGATGCAACATCGTGCGTTGTTTACCCTTTCCTTCATTCGGGTGATGTCGAAGTAGTATTTGCAGCTTCTTGAACTTCGGAGCTTACTTCTGCCTCTTTTCTCTATCGCACACCTTCACCAACGTTCTCCACGTGCTATGCACGATATATGAGATATGAAGCTCGCAAGCTCTGAGTCTTTTCTATGAGTTGCACAGTCTCTGTGCGATCGTCTTCTACATCTTCGTTCTCTTTCGAGTTCTTTTGTGAAAGATTCAACGATTTCATATCGCGCATTGGATCGTAGTCCACTTCACGTGCGCAAACTTTTCCTCTTCTTTTCTACCATCATCTCTGACATTTCATCCCTATCTCAAGAGCTTTGAATGAGTCTCTTCACAGTGTGTAGATCCTATAGATCAATAGTAAGCAATAGTATAAATGGATCTAGAGGGGTATTTCGGTGTGGAATAATATCATCGGTACAAGAAATCAGATAACGAATGGGAATTTATGGTGATTTCTACTCTCAGCTCGAGTGTTTTTTGCATTTAAATGAATTCATGTGAGTATTCATACGAGAGTAGTTCAGATGTGATATTGGTTGTGAGGATTTAATTTCTACAGAGGTTTAGATGTTTGCTTGTGAAATGGAGAACTGGAATTGTGAGGAATAACAACTGAATATTTGTACAGGAAATTTAAATTGCAAACTCTTTTAGGAACATATGTGCTCGTAGAATTGTCCAACCAATTTTTTTCCACATTCCAACATTAAATGTTTTGATTCTCATTATTATAGTCGTTTGAATATAAACTGTTAATTGATAGTTCTAGATTTGTAAACGTTTCGTAAGATGAAAAAAAAAGTTTGTTAATTTTTGGTCTATTCAGAATTCATTGGGGACATGTTACCTCTGTAGGATAAAAATTGTACCTCGTTCACTGGTCTATTTTAATTGATGGAAATGAAGAATGATGAGAATGAAATGGAAACGGTGGTGAGAAAGATTGAGTTTCCGATAACATCGGCCACCACCATCGACACTCTTGACAGGAGTTACATAGAACCGACAGGGAATTGGCGCGAGAGCTTTCATGCAGAGGCGCATGACGGACGCGAGATTGCCGGCAATTTGCAGGTTTCCGGAGCTGACTTCCGGCGAAAGAGAAGACACGAATAATTCGTGCAGTCGAGGGTTGCAATCTACGAGAAATAGAGTATTGGATGGTAGTACGAAGGGATGAGTAATGAAACTGATGATAGGAAAAACTCACCCTCTTCGTTTAGCAATAAACTCACGTACCGAACGTTCTTTATGGACCCTTAATACCTCGTAAATGACTAAACAGCCAAAATTTTTCATGAATTATTTATAACATAAGAGAAACTAATTACATTTGGGTTTTACGTTCTTTTGCTATCTCAATAAAAATAAATTCGATAAATATTAAATTCGTTCTGATACGATTTGATACGATGAATATGTCTGTCATTGAAAGTGACAAGAAAATTGATGTCTGTCATTTCACGTTCCACGCCATATCAGCAATATCAGAAAAATCCAACAATTTATCGTGACTGATAGTAATAATTATTCAAAGTCACATGTTTTCCCCTGTCTTTTCACATCCTTGATATTCAAGCAAACACATCCGAGCATAATAGGGAGGATATGAAGGAAAAAATTTCTATTTTCTCAACCTTTCCCCTCCAAAACAATTTCACTTTCATCTCAATCATCAACTTGAGTGTGCGCCCAATATTTTTACCACCGAAAATTTTTCATCTTTCAACAATGACAAATAAGAATGCAAAATGTCAGGGCACATCCCTCAATTTCTTACCCCAAAAAATAATCAACATAGAAAAATGAGATCAATATGCTGGAATAAATTTATAACAAAAAAATCGTTCGAATCTACTCATTATAACTAAAATTGACTATTTTATCAGATATTCATAAAAGCACGTCACAAAGCCACAACTAATACAATTAAATCTATGAACAGTATTAATGTTTGGTCATAGTTAACATTGCACAGAAGTCCAGTCGCAGCCAGCCCTCATTGCCACATACTACCAAGAAGGAATTATGCAAAGCTTGCACGCGTGATGCAAACTATGCACCGCAGTGCAACTGCAAACTGAGCAACTCTCATTTTACAGTTGACACTGCCCATACATAACGTTTTAACATTTATAAACATACACTGAAAACACTGCATAAAATCTTGGTAGAAAACGCTAACGAGCAGTCCACTGTCACTCTGTCCATAAATATATAAATATAGATGAAAAGCACGACCAAATGGTCAGGCAGTGCATTATACGCTTTATAATACTCACACAACAGTTGGTGGGAGGTAAGAAAAAAAAATCTTTGCCACTCCGCTGAATTACTTGAAGGCAAAAGAAAGAAAAGAAGATAAAGATGGTCTATGCACTTTGTAGGGCTTTTCTACTCGTTAACGTTCATGTCCCGATTCTTTTTTCTACCACTATCTTTCCCTTTTATATTTATTCTTTTCCCCTCTTCTTCACAACAGCCACTCGTTTGCCATCCGCATTTATTGCCGCAAAAAGCTCGAGTGTTCTATATCTCATACCGGTGAAGAAACAATCACAGGGACGCTCTCCTATGAAGCGACCAGTGAAGGGACGAAGGGGTGAGAGATGAGAGGGGGATAGAAAGCAATGAAGTTGAGCGAAGCGTTTCTCGTGGCTTTGTGCGTTGTGGAATATTCAAAGGGGGAAAATGAACTGCTTTGCCGCAGCAAGTATGCAGGATCGATCATGGCACAAGTGCCACCGATTCCATCCCTCGCTTTCTCTCCACCTCACCCTTCTCATGTACTGAATCCTGCGTATAACATTTCCCCCCTTGCACCATCACTTTATCCACCATGGCAACTCTCGTCTGTGCGATTGCAGTAATAATGGGCCGATGGAATACCTGGAGGGTGGTACGAGCATTTGGCTAATCTCAAGCATCAATATCAACGTTAAGCTTCAAACATACACTTCTGCCATTGGGCTTGTTTGCATTTTAAAAAAATCCACCGCACCCCACCCAAGTTATCTGTCATTATTTCCAACTTTTCATACGTAAGAATTCATTTCTTGTATAACAGTGCTATAAACAAAAAGTAATCTTCCAAGCACTTTCGATGAAACTTTATTTGAAAGCATTGAAAGTTTTAAGCGCTTATGAAAACTTTCAATATTATAGTCACATCCGTTCTTTAATCTACTATAATTTATACTGCTATTCATGAATTCACGTAGTCACAAATAATGTATGAAAAATATGATTCAATATGTTAATATTTTCGATAAAGAATACAAAAAGGGGATTGTTTGGATGAAAATACGAGAGGAATATTCACGTATTGACGATACATTTTTTTTTCTTTTGTAATACAAAGAGCAAAATGTTCGTCCACATTTTGTGATATATCTTTTTTCATAAGGGTGGGTTTACATATGTATTCGCAGCGACGATTAAAATTCCACAGGGAAAAAATACTGTTATCATTATTTTATTTATCTATATACAACTCACGACTTCAATTCGATGTTTTAATATTTTTTTTCTTTTTTCAAATTGTTTTATCATTTGTATTCTGTTCTTCATTTATTCTTTTTTCTCCCAACTCTTCTATTATTTATTTTGCTTTTGGCAAGAGGGTGAATTATTACGATTCCTCATTCGATAACGAAACAGAGGTATGTATGAATGTGTATATAGCCAGCCAAGTATGTGGAACGTGGTAGAAAGATAGAGATACATATAGATATATAAAAGATGTAACAGAGCTGCTGAGCACATTTCCGCGTCGTGATGTCTGTGAGAGTGGTCGTAACATGCCAGAACATGTCGCAGGGGTGGGCCCATGGTCTTGGAAAATGGACCGTAATGCCCGATAAGGGATGAACGCGCACATAAAGTCGCTGACCATCTTCTCTTTCTCTCTTTTATCTCGATTTCGCTCGCACTCGTTACATCCTTTTTCTGTCTCACCACACACTATTTTCTCCACTCTCTTTTCTCGATCCCCACAACTGACTGTACAGACAGTTTCCGGATGGATAGAGGGGACGAAGAAGGAAATGTGAAGAAAAAAAAAGGAGGAAAAAAAAAACCTCCGAGCTAAAAGGGAAAAAACTACTGAGGTCAGCGAAAAATTGAAAAAAAAAAATGTACGAAATAAGAGAAGAGAAAAAATGAGATTTTCTTTTACGCCATTTGAAAAATTATTAGCAGGTTTTAGATTTTCACGAGTGCTATACGAATATCGAAACGGAAAAATTGAATGAATAGAATATGAAAAATAATAAAAATGATAGTCGAAAGTTTAAAGGTAAATGAACATGGGGGTGGAGTTTTCGGCTCGATTTAATCCCCATAGAATTACATCCGGGAAATAAATCGCGCGACAGGCGTTCAACGATACGATATACTTTCCGGAAGAGAAGAGGTAATATACATATGATGACGAGGGTGAAAGTATGTAGGTGAAAAAAAAAAGAAGAAAATACACAGAGAAAGGGTGGAGGAAAAAAAAACATGTGGGGTTTGAAAAAGTCTATGGAGCGCGTATTCTTCGCGGATGAAATGAACAACTGGGTTAATCCGAAACGTCAACTAAAGGCTATAAAGTCGACAGAGCATGGCAGTGGATGGTTGTATGAGTAAGAGGCTCGAGAGATAGACAAAGAGGATGTAGAGACGTAAAGAGAGAGGGGTCGGATTGAAGAGAAAAAGAGGAAAAGCCAAGGTACGACCATAAATGTAGATATGGAAGATACAAAGATCGTGAATATGAGACATATACAATGTGAAAGCAAAAGACAATGATATAGTTTTAGTGTTGTTCTGTAATTTGTACGCGTCTTTGAGTTGATTACTCCAAAAGTTTCATGACAAGTTGATGGGTTAAAGGAGAGACGAAGGGAGTGGGCAATTTGATTAATTTGTCGTCCATGTTATTGTACATGGTGGATGAAGGTTTATTGTACGAATTGCAGAAACTGTTTGGAAACGTTGCTAATTAACATCCCACTGACAATGTTGTTGGAAATTCACTCAACGATACTGTTTTCATGAATTTATAGTCAATTATTTTTTGCTCCGATTTTCGTTACTGTTCATGAATTGTTGGAAATCAAAAGATTTTACATCCATTTTTATATCGTCAGAACAAAGTTTAGTATAAATAAATTAATTTTAATTCATAATTGATGGCAATCTGTACTCTTTCGAGAGTTATATTCAGGAAGTTGTACATTAGCGTTTAAAATTGTTGAAATCGTGACATTTATGGTTGAGTAAGTGAAATGGCACTGAATATCCTTTTAGAACTTTGATCCTGCTTTTCTAAAAGCGATTTTTCTCGAAATTGTTAGCAGGATTTGTTATAAACTAATTATACTGTTGCAATTATATTATATGGCGTTATTTAAATGCCATTTCCTCCTTGTATTTACCTCCCTCGTGTTTATTAGCGTTCTATAAAGTTTCTTCTTTTTCTGGGGATTTTATAACAGAGAATAACAATTTTTATATAAATATGAATCATCAACACAGAATAGGATTTTTACAGTGGCTCGTTAAGTTTCATTTTTCACATCAACAAAATTCATCTTCTACTCAATTTTCATCTTCATAAACAATCCAAGAATTAATTTTCCACTACCATTCGAAATTTTCCAGAATTATCTGTCACACAAAGTTATTTAACTCTTAAAAATCTGAAATATTCCCTCATAAAAATTGATAAATATTCTCACATAAACACCTTCACAGTCTGTCGATATTATTCCCATAAATTCAAACGTGATGTGAAATTAAAAAAACTCCGAACTAAATATCGCTCATTAAACTTTTCATAATCGGATTCTCTTTCATTCATATTGTTTGGTGTCTATATGAAAAATGATGTAGCGATCCAGTTATTAATTCCAAACCTCAATATTTTTCATCAGTTTTATCTCATACGAACTCTGATTTTAACATGAACATTCATTGCGTTTCCACAGTTGCTTTCACCACCACAATAAACATATAAATATAGACAGTCTCTGTGTCTTCTCTCCCACAGGATGCATAGTTTTGTAAACATCCTTGCCATGTCGACAGAGCCGTTAATAACCCGCAGGACGGTGTTTCAAAATTAAAATCACCTCAACAGTGAGTGGAGTGTTCACAAAGCAAACACGAACGCACATGAACTTTCAAGAACGTGTTGGAATAAAATAGTAGAAGTCGTTTGCATTTATTTGTACCCTTCGTTTTCAAAAGTTTGACATCATTAAAAGACCAATTGAAATTTTTATATCAAGTCAACAAGTTTTGAATTAAAAACACTACAAGAATAGTCTGAACAATTCGATTCTCAACTCGGTGTTCATGTGACAATAGAGCAGAGAGAAGAAAAAAAATGGAGAATTTATGCACACATGTTTGAAATAAATTTGTAATAACCATCTCTGAACATAAATGCTAATATATTTTTTAACGATGAAAAAAGAATGGATAAAGGGAAGACTAAGGGGTGAATATGAATGAGAAGGAAGTAGAGAAAGCGAATTTCCTCAGAACGCTGAAGCAGCTGCACCAGAAGGCAGTCGATTATTTATGCACCAGACTTTCTACCTTATCCTCACAACTCTATTGCCCTCGATTCACCCTCTGCAGCCCTACTGTCCCTCTCATCACTAACAAAAGGGGATTATGGTGAAAATGCATGGTAGATACTCTACACATTTCACTGATGCATTAGAGAAGAAGTTCATTACATTATTACATGCTCAACTTTAGGGATAAAATTTTTTTTTTCAACTCAGAAACAAAAGTGTAATGCATAATATAACAAATTCATCCCTCATGAATATCACATAATAATAAGAATACAAAATTAAAAATTATTCTAATCAAATGATCCCCTGAAAAATTGTTTCAACGCAGTAAAAATCAACCAGACCGTTAAAATGTCTACACCAACATTTTGTGATGCAATTAGAAACTTTAAATTCTATTTTTCATATTTTTCCACTTCCTCCCCTTTAAGGAAATCCATTCAAACACGACGCGCAAGTAGCACATGCGCAAAAACAAGATCAAGAAAATTGGTAAAAGAAAGAAGAAGCAGTTTTGTTCAGTGAGAGAGTCAGAGATGTCGGAGAATTAAACGATTCGCATTTGTATGTGCCCCACAAGTTTGTTCTCAATGGTGAGTAAATTATGTAGCAACGGTCCCACTGGGTAATAACATCGCGGCGGCCCAAGAGACGTTGTTTGGGGAGGTTGTACGAGTGCGGGGATGGTTACACGGAAAACGTTGGAATATTTACGAGCGCACTCTCTCTCTCTCTCTCTCTCTCTCTCTCTCTTCTTCATATACTTGCACTACGTACAATATAGTAACCCGCAATAACTCCGTACTCACTTCCATCCAAGCCACCTTAGCCCTTAGACCACTTTATTCGTCATATATACATGAATTTATACAACTAGAACGAGATGTAGAGCGCACAAGGCCTATCCCAACATTCACGAGTGCATTTAAGAAAAACGTTGTTGGATAAAGTAGAAAATAAAGTTGTTATGAAACGAAAAAATATCAAATTTTCAATATAAAAAAAAAAGCAAATGGTCAAATAAATTTCGAATTATTTAGTTAATCATGAACATGGTGAAAATTTATTATCTTTAGTGTCATTATTAATATCGATGATTGCGTTATTTTAAAAACTTCAGAGATTGTTTATAATCAATCACTTTCAACGCACATTGTTCGAAGTATAATGAAGGCAAATATATATGAGATGACTAGATATGGTGAAGGCAACCGTTTATTGTTGAAGTGGGTCGATGCAAGTTCTCGCGCCCGACCAACTGGATGATCTCCGATAATTTCAGTATCGGTTAATAGCCGAATAATGACCACTTAATTGTCAGTCACTATAGCAGTTGCCATGTCATCCCATGACAGCCTACTGAGAGATGCTGCATTTGCCAAGTATATGGGGTCTTGATGAGACTTGAGAAATTAATATCATTCTCTCAAGTGGTAATTGCTACTTAGCATTGATGGCTTAGTGATAAATTTCTATAATTTATTCAATAAGAAAATCAATTCCAATCTTTAAAATTTATTTTTGTATGAAGTTGATGTTTATCGAGTTGGTTTATTCTTGATGATTATCGATTTATCTTGTCTGTCATGGTTTCGTGACTGTATTATTTACTCGCTCATTGCACGATTACTTATTTGATAGCATCTTGTCTGGAGATTGAGGGTTTGAAGTTGAATGCGAAACAAAATTGTAAATTTCGTCAGATGTGAGAATATTCGAATTGTGAAGTGAATTTCTCGCATAACGATTTCATCAATAAACTATCTTGATCCGTCTGGTTTCATTAATGTTGATAATTTCTTCAAAAATGGATTTATCATATTTTTAACTTGTAACGATGTCACTTGCTTTTATTATTCATCATAAATTCTAAATTAAAATCGTACAATTTGCACAATGGCTTAATTACAGAATATTATTTTTGCACAAATGAAAATACAGTAGCAGAGAGAAAAATATTAAGGTGAAGAATGTCTTGAGATCGTCAGAGACGAATGATGACTGTATAAGTTCCACCGATTTTTCCCCAGAGCGTTGGAAGGATTACGAATGGTGTTGGACGAAGCAATCTTGGTAGTACGCCGACGAAGAAAATAGAATAGGTAGATTGAAAAATAGCAGAGAATAAAGAGAAAAAAATAGATCTCAGCAATGTTCGCTCTTACCCTGTTGAAGAAACACAAAACCAACGCCAAAACTAACCTTGGAGTTCACCGTTGTATAATGTAAAATTGTTTCGCTAGAGGGATATACTGCAGCCAAGTAATTTACCACTGCCTAGCTAATGGCCGACTATTTGTCTTCGAGATTTCGGACGTCGGACCGGTCGACACCGACTTGAAAAAAACCTAAAAATCTCTACATCTACACACACATAATTAAATCCCAATAATACTTTTTTCTACCATTAAAAAACTTAAAAATTAACCAAAATAATTTCACATCACATTAAAAAATTTTTAGTATATATTTTTTCCTAGACTCCACAACCCATTATGTTTCCACTTTCATAATTTTCTTTCCCTCACGAATTAATGAGAATGAAATTATACAAAAATAAAAATATTCATGTGGTTACATAAGGGAGAATTATTTTCTTCATCGTTGTATATTCATAAAATATTGCGTTTTTACGAGGATGTTGGATGTATGAAGTAAATAACTCGTATGCCCTACCATCGACGTTGTCTCTTTTACGTTGTGCAAATCAGACATAATAGCGACAACGAACAAAAGCTCACCCGCTGTTTATATTTTACCCCTGCTGCCATGCAACTCTCAGTGGATTGTACGACAACTCAATGCACATGAACATATTCTTCATCATCTGAGTTATTGCGTACTTTACTAATTAGCGACATTTATTAACCAACGCGCAATACGACCGCAAAAACATTACCAGAGCTTTATAAACCATCTAAATATTTTACGTAACTCTGTTTCCCTTTGTTTCTATCTAAACTCTATTTACATTTCTCTGTGTTGCGGTGGCCTTGGTAGTTTATGCTAGCAACACATCATGGGATATAAAACAAATAGAAAAGAATAAAATAGCAAAGGCGAGGGGAATGAAAAAAGTAGAGAAGAGACGGACAGCAAAAGACTCTCATTGTTACGACGTGACCGAGAAATAAACAGGCCGTTAATTAACGAGGCGATGGGCGAAACTTTTTCTTTATTTTTATTTTCATGGTTTTCTACTTATTCTTCTCCCTTTTTTTTCCACCCCTAACGTAACCTCTCACAACGAACGATAAGTACGATGAGTTTAAAATACAGTTTCATATTGAAAGGTGCACAAGAAAGAAAAATAAACAAAAATCAGACCACTTTATTCAACTTCTCTTGCTTGATATTAGATTTCAGATCGATAACCATTTGTTATTCATATTTTTCAGGGAAATTAATGTATTATTAGCAAAATTACGCTGTTGGAGATTCAAATAACTCATGAAAGATAGTTGAGAGGCAAATATTTTATTATACAATTTTTAACTATCAGCGGATGATAAGAATTGTCTTTTATGAAGCCACTATACTCAAATTCTAAAAGCTAACTCTGGTTTCTATCTCAAATAACGTAAATACGTCATAAATTCCATCGTCCCGCAAGCTTTCCTTCCATTGTTTCCACAAACCATCTTTAATTTATTTCTACAGTTACTGTAAACCCATTAATGTTGCTTTTTTATTATTAAACGTTGAAACTCTTCGGGAATATCTCCTGATGACGATGCTCATTGAATTAACCATCATCATAAAAATGTCTTGCATATATAATATTTGCAAACACAAACGGTAAGTCCATCTTGATATCAATTTTTTTTTGTAGATATGTTGTGTGTTTATTAGACATTCAGAAATTTGCTATTCCACCGGTTAAATATCATTTCCCATTGTGATTATTAATATTTGAGTAGCACAATATGAATGATGAAATGTTAAACTCATTGAACCGTTCTCGAAGATATAAACTGACCTCTACATGAAGGAAGAAGTGGAAGGGATAGAGAATGTGATGAAGAGGGTGAGTATATGCCATTAAAGCTCCTTCTGCCACTTTTGACTATGGAACCGACGGGGGCTTTTGAGCCCTCTGCAAAGTTACCCAGTGTGCACAATCCATGGTGAGATGGAACGCTTGAAAATTTCGTACGAGAATTCGCCCCACTGATTTCCATCGTTTTCATTCCTCTATTTCATCACCCCACTCCACCCTCCTTTCTCGTTCTGTCTTAAACTCTCTCCCTCTATCTGACTTTCTCATTCTTGCATGAGCTTATCAGCGACAAACCCGAGAGGCAAACTGTGAGTTCAAAATCACTTTCCGGACAAATGTCAAGCATAACCTAAGCTTCTTGATGAAGCACATTTGTATACGTATGAAGTGATGCAAATATATATTGCGAAGATTTTAATCTCATAGAAATTACTCTAAACAGTTAACTTTGGTAAGATTAATGTCAAGTGAGTATTGGTGTTATGACTCTGACACATGAAAATGTACTCGAGAAATAGCTTCACTCTTCCTTCATGACAAATTATGACATTTTCTTCAAGAAAATACCAGGATAAATTCCTTGAATTCTCACAGTATTATAAAAGGAATTGAGTTAAAATATCACACTGAAATGAAGGGAGTTACCAAGTGAATGACACTAATTCATTTTGAAATTTATTCATAGAAATAATCAGATTCGACAGTTGAAAATTTAGTTTGTTCTAAAAATTCTGACAATTTGTAATTTCTATTTTCTCATCAACTATACCAACTTGATTAAAAATATTGCAAAATCAATCCGTAATATCTTGATAGAGAATTTTCTCAATATTTTTCTCGATATTTTCATTCATAAACATTCAATGACGTTTATCATCATGAAGAATATTTCACACATTTTTTTCATTAATCGCAAATTGAAATAAACAGACAAAAAGAGGACATTGCAAATTTTATAATATATAACCACTCTCTAACCTCGACACTTTTAATATCGCACATCACTCCCTTGTGCTTATCTTTCGCCAGCGCAATCTCAACCTCATAAAAGAGGAAAAAAAAAAGCGAAACAAAAAATAAAGATTCAGAGGGTCAATGGGTGAAGGCAAAGAAGAATGTAAATAAGAGGAAAAAATAGCAGTTTGGTATACATCGGTGTGTCTGTGTCAGTGAAAGAACTTTGACTTCTACCAAGGGAAAATAAAAAAAGAACAAAGTGAAAAAAAAAAGTTCATCTGCGTCGTTTCTTATTTGCAAAGTGTGCGCGCAAGAATACTCTGTACACACTGCATCAATTGATTCCGTTTATTATTCCGTAACGTTCACGCTAGAATTGTGATCTTTTGTATTTTATATTCACTTTTATATATATTTCACTATTTTTTTTACTTCTTTACAGCATTGTCCTGGCCTATTTTCAATCACTACAAACTTTCATCATTGTAAGCGCTGAACCCACATCTTATCAAACTTCCAATAAAATTTATCATCTTAATTCTAAAACCCAGACAAGCAAATCAGAGCATGTCAATTTATGAATACTGAGACTTTCAACCCCACTAAAATTTTCCTATTTCTCACACTGTCCCCTAGAAAGAACTGAAAAATCTTCAGCAAATACTCAGAGTAAAAAAAAATCAAAACAGCAAGAACTATCAACCAAGTTGGTACGAATCTACCTGGCTCATTGTCAAAATATTTAAAATTTCACCCCAGATGCACCGTCATATAAAATTCATCCCTCCCCAATACAATTCCAAATCCACAAACAATTCAACACAACCACCATCGTTCTGAACTAATAAAGGAAAGAACATTTTTCACTTCATCACTTTCTTCCCCATTTGTCACCAACTCATAATTGAAAGATATCGTTGACAGGAAATGATGCGATATATTAATTGCATGAGGGTTCTCGTAATACATCGAGATGCATCTTCTACCGCAATTCCGCTTGACTGGATGGTAATTAGAGTCTACCTCACGACATGGTACACTCGTGGAAGACCACGTATATATATATATATATATATACCTACTGTTAGAATAGAGAAGGCTAGTAAGGGATGAGAAGTAAGAGCGACGACATAACGGGCGTTTCCCGGTTAAGCCGGGAATTAACACCGAAATTCTATTCAGCGTATTCATGATATTCATCTCCATCGTTGTGTGTATATTTAAAAAAAAAAATTGCATGGCAGTCATGGCGGTATTCCTGCACAGAGAATAATTCTAGTGCATTCTCATCTGATAGCAGAAAACAGAATGTGATAGAAAACAGCCTGGGGAATATATTTTTTTCTTTATTTTACTTTCATCCCCCTGTGCATACACACAAATTTGACGCAAAATCAGTTTTAATAAGAAGCTTCATCAATCTCAATTTTTTTTCTTCTCACTTTCCGGTATAATTTTTCTTTTTTATCAACATTTTTGTAGAATAGTTGAGGCAATATTTGTACTAAACACACACGATAGTGAACTTTGTGTTACATTTATGGTGTAATATCCCCGGACAAAGTAATTCGTCATGACCGCCATCGCCTTCAGGGGAAATCTCTTGTCTGACCAAAAAACAGGCAGTGCTACTTGGATGTTTGTGTATACATACGGCCATGTATTTTCAGTTTAAGGTTGAGAGACGATTACTCAACGTGTACTTGGAACACATATGTACACGTGCATATACATTAGGGGGAATTTGGAACAGCAGGATCTGTTTCACATGAGCATATAGAAGATATCTATAGCCATTTGTTGACCGTATACACAGGATAGATGACAATCTTGGTGTTGCAGTAACTTGAGCAACTGATACGACATATCGAGGAATTTCATTCGTGTCACACCTCTTTTATTCCAATAACCAATTAGAAACAATTTTTTCATTTAATATAAAACATTTGTTCGCAATTATTTCCACCGTTACTTTCACCACCATTAAATTAAATTGTAATTGAAAAAGAGAAAAATGGATGGCATTTATTGGTCGATTCTTTTTTTCCACTTTCGTATTTGGTATACGAATTTTGGTGGAAAAATAGATTCACCTTATCAATTTTCATTCGATTTAATTGGCTGGCTTAATTGAAATATCAATGATGAACATTGATATAAATTTAATTAATATGATAACGATGAAAATTGAACGATGATATATTATTGAAATTCAATTCGATGCTGCTCACATTTTTCTGTGCATTCAATAATTTTCTGATAATGAAACGGCTGATAAACACGAGCTCATTTATATTTCTTCAATTATTATTCCATTGCTGAATGTTTGCCATTATGCTCATATGACTTCTCACATTTCATCTGAAATATTTACAATCCGCTGATTCTTCCCCAACACATTCAAATGTCGACCTGCTTTACAAACACAAGAATGTACATTTTTTTTTTTCCCCTCCACCCCATACATTGCTCCATATCGTCTTTCGCTATTTCGCCTCGCGTTTCCCGACCATTCCCGCGCAACACCATACGATCGATACACAGAGAAAGGAATACAATTTCCATGTGGAGTCGCGCTGATGCGTTTTCACTACGCCCGTTACATCACGACCCCTACGTGTTTTCGCACTGTAAAGATGTACCAGTGTGAACGGGGATGAAGAAGACAAAACGATAAACCGTACGACAGTGAGTGCAATAAAAAGGAAGGGGAGAGAAAAAAACACCCAGAAGAGTTGGATGACACTCGAGATATGTTTACAAGGGTGTCGAAGTTTTGAGGGTAGTTTGAGGAAAAAATGGAAAGTGTGTTATGAGACAATTTATATGTGCAATCTATATGGCATCAAAAAGCATCCGGGAATGTACGCTTGATACTGATATTGAGGCATTTTGTATCCATCATCAATATAGAGAATAACAATTTATGGAATTCCAAACACGTTTGGATATTCTCCATGAGAATAAACGCAACATCCACACAAATATAAAAGCTCAAGTGCAGGAGTATTTCATTTCATGTGAAGAAGAAAAAAAACACCATAAAATAGATTTTATATTGAAAGAACAATCTCAATTCATGGAAAAAAATTGTCCATTTAATCTGAAATAGCTCAAACGTGAATTTCGTTTTCACTGCTTTCATTTCGTATGAAATAAATCGAATTTTCGACAGCAAAGAATATCGATTGTATGAAATTGTTTTGATTAACACAGAAAAGGAAAAAAAATAGCAATCTTGTGGGAATAGACGAAAAAAAATTTATTCATATGTTAATAAATGAATGAAACTACTCACGTTGCGCTGCCGGCGGGTGGGCACATTGCCCAGGGGCGTCGATGAGAAAGGACGGACGAGCTACCGGACGCCGGGTTGTCTGTGCTTTACGCACGACGACGTGCTCGTAGACCGTGCCGATTCACCATTAACGCTCCCCAGTCCCGATACACGTCTCGTGCATCTTCTCAACATCACAGCGTTCTATAATAATTCGTCGTCACGTAACCGATTCAACCGTCGACAAAGACGTTCAACATTAAATTGACAGTGGACTGTTGCCACCCTTCAACCTCCCCTCTTTTCCTACCGCTTTTAAAGCTTCCAGTCGCTTTCACGACCTGCACCAACGCGTTTCAACACCCAAATCCACCACCGATACTCGCGAAACACTTTCACATCCCCTCTCATTCCTTATCCACCAAAAACACCGAAATATAAACGCACTGAATTTTTTATTTCTCCTTTATATCATCGAATCAAAATGATAAAAATGGCACTTTTCAAATAATTATTTTGAATCCAATTTTAATGACAACTGGTATTTATCCGCTACCAACGGACTTTGCTAAATATTAATTTCACATTCATTCTCATGATTGTCGCTGTTTTAAACGACGGTGATACTGATTCTGAGAATAATCTCACGATATTAAAACCCATCCAGCGTGCACGATTTATCCAATACATTATCGTCGCACTCTGTTCACACTCGGCCCACATTGTGCCAACACTTGTCATTCTCATAGTCATCGATGTCAGCATCATTATGACTGTCCAGATTTTTTCGTAATACACTTCAATGTCCATTTATACGTTGACCAATATTCATATGCTCCACGCCCGATCAATTACCATTAGAATTTTTCTTCCTCTTTTTCATTTATTTAATTTTTTTTTTGTGTTTATATCAGACAATTTCAGTCACCATTTTTACTTTCGTTCATTTTTAGCGACATCAAACAACTGTTCTTGGTAGCGACTGTGCAAAAAGTCCAATTTTCGAATACTCACGCGTTTTAGCAGCACAAAATTAAATACACGACGATAGAATAATCACATCACGATCATCTGCAAAAAAAGAACAGAAACAAAAATATTTTCATACAACTAAAGAAATGAAATCGATAAATAATATTACACAAATTTACATTGACGAAGTGGTACTCTAAAAAGCAGTCAACCGTATGTTTCAATACGACCGCATTGAACCACCCTCAACCCGTTTTGTAACAAATCCAAACTCACAGTGAGAAAAAAAAACGAAAAATAAAAAAAAAGTGATTGAATTTTACCGCTAACTCAATTCACCTTCATCATTCAATTATGTAATTTTTAATGAAAATTTACCTTTTCAGAAATGAATGAAAAAGTATTATTTGTATATATATAAAATATAACAAAAGCCACCAAATCACCACAAGATAAATTCTCTATCACCGTCCACACAACAGTAACACAACAAAGACCACCGCGCAATTATCATCGATTCAATAACAATAACCACGACAATAACGTCAAACACAACCACCACGGGGGACACTCCCTGGACATCGCCGTTCCTTTTGCTATTCGTTTTTTTATCCCTATTATAAACCCGCACCGCAATAGTCTCCGACGGCCGCCCACCTTAGTACTGACGCTTGCCGCTTTGGAATTGGTGTTGTGTTCCCACAAACAGCGCGCGCGTCGGTGCTTGTGCTGTGGCTGGCTAGCCCGATGCTGCTGCTACCGCTGCTGCTGTGTCGCTGGCATAGAGAGAGAAAAATATCGGAGTATGAATCCTCCTCGCGCCACCACTTACCCCCTTTTCCTCACCATCCAGTATCGCGTCTCTCGCGCCTACGTCGCACCCTGCGCGCCAACCCCGGGAGCCAATACCAGTCCATGTGCAAATCGCGCGCCTCCTATCTCTCACTCTTTCTCTCTCGTGTTAACGGCATTGCCGTTCCGTATCAACCCCACTCACCACACTCAACGTTACCCCGTCGTCCGGGCGATGAGTTGCGAATAATTCCGAAAATAACCGAACGTCAAACCGGCCCTCTACGCCATGTGGCAGCACTGACGAGAATGCGTCAACATTGATAATTCCAGGGGGATTTTATTCATTAACAACAATTTTGTTTATATTTATCATAGTTGTTAATTGGACGTGGATGAATATCAACAAAGCAGGGTGGCTTTGTCTATAAACTGGCATAATATTTCTACATTTTACTGAAAAAATTCCAACAGTCCCTGTCTCATGATCCACCAAAATGCCATCACCACTGGCACCGGTAAAAGAGGATGAATTTTCTCTTTTTTAAGGTACATTTATGCGTATAGATATAAACGGAAGGGCGCGCCATGTGGGAATCCATGCTATCGCAGCCCCGCCCGCGTGTTCCCCTACCTTTTAGCTGAATGTACACTCTCTCATCGGGCGGCGACGACGGCGCGCGGCCCAGTCGATACTCGCGCACGCTGTCGGTTCGGCGAGGTCGAGTCGTCAGAGGTCGTACAGCAGATTGAAGATTGTTCAGGAAATCGCGTTCTATAAACAAAAAAAAAATTTTTAGTCAATGATAGATATCGTTTATGGATTGATTGGTTTAGTTAAAAAGAGTTGGAATAAAAATCCCATGATAACTAACTAAAAAGAGGGAAAATAAATGCCAGTTCACGTCGTATATTTTTTGTTTCATCAATATTGTTTCATGTTGCAGATAGTATTAAATATAAACAGCTTTATTGGTCGTCGAAAGCCACGAATCAATGACTCGTGGAATAACTTACAACCCTTTTGCACACGTGACAGAGAAACGGGACGAGGTGGACGTTTTGCCTTGCTCTGTTGTGTTGTTGCCCTCGTTCAACCCCTATAGAACGCAACGAGATGCAGCGAGGCGCGATAGCGAACGTGATGCACAGGGAAATAGGTGAAAAGCATAAACAGCGAATGAAGGAAGAACGGAGCGAGTTGGGGTGGAAAGGCAATCATTTCTCGGCGTTTCAAAGCGTCAGGGTATGAACATCAAAATACATCGCTACATGACAAAACTACATAACAGATTGCAGGTGGATTATTAGGAACAGACAGAGAAAAAAATTCGATTGTTTGTAACCAGTGCGGATCGTAGTTGTACATTTATGTATAACTGGGATATTTTTTTCATTATTTTTATCTGTATGAACGGGGGTATGTAAATTGTACCCGGATAAACACTTCAAATCCCATGCACATTCGTAAATTGTTGAAATATCCCAATACATCGGTTTCATTTATACATTGCGTTGTAAAAACAAAATTCATATCTGACAATTTCATAAATTTTTTTTTGTGTATTCAACAGTTAAGATGATTTCATTCATCGACGGGTTGATATGAGATTTTGCAAATTTTAGCGCAGGATTTGATTGATCAGAGCTCGCACGTTGGAGTGCAAATGCTCAAAGCTCAAATCGAGTCGATTAAATTCAACAATATTAGCAAGAATAATTCATTCACGGTAGAATTCGCAATTGCAGTGATTGAAATAGGATTTTAGGTAATTCACTCGACAATCGGATGTTGAATTTTCTTATCATTTCTTCAGTTAAATAAATAACGCAACATAATCAACAGAGTGTATGAATTGAAAATAATATCCAAATTGATGGAATAAATATGTGAATAGATGTTCGCAACGTGATTGCATTTCCTCAATTTCACGTAGTGGAATTCATGAATTATTTTTGAAAATAAAAAATATTTTATTATTTCACGGCGAATATAAAAATATTTTGAAGTAACTCACGCTGATTTGTTCCAATAGATTAACCTCACTAGCGATCCAAGCTCATCTCTTATATATTTATTTCCTCTCGCTCAAAACGATCAATTCCATCCTCATCGACGAGCGTCGAACGTGCGTGACTCCAATGCCCCATGCGAGAGGCATCGATAGAAGCTGCATAAAAAAAAGAATGTTAAAAAAGAGAAGTTATTTTACGGTTATGTGCCTCTACCACACCCTCATTCGTTGGGTTTATTGAAACGCCAACGAACGTTATAGGTCACTCTATACACTTACGATGTGAAGGCAGACTGTCCATTGGATTGTCCATGAATGTATTCCTCTGCATGTACACGAACATAAACGACACTCGTTCAATTTCCGTCAGAGTGAAAACCAAATGTTGGTAAACGTCATTGCCACACACACCCTCATCCTTTTCAACTCACTGGACATTTTTATTTCACGATTTTCTTCTGATTGGAACTTGGGAATTGCATCCATTCATAAGTCACTTGAATACACTGCAAGAAAAAACAATAAACAAACTGAAATCCTGTGTATAAAAATTTATTCTCTTTAAGGGATGATTCATTAATGAAACATCAGTGTGCTATGTGCAAAAGTACAATCGAGTGTGAAAATCGATTCCAAATAGCTTTGTCTATATACATTTATCCAAATATATTGTCAAGAGATCTCTATCGTTTCATCATGTTTTTTTCATGGCCTCAAGAATCCTCAGACTATTCTTGTATTCAACCAATACAATTTCCTTGCCACTCGCTGAATTTAATAGCATCGTCTCGCCCTTACATATCAACTTTTTTTTCCCTCCCTCAGTCGTCTCCAGTGTGATCTCTTGTGTGTCTGTCTATTCTCACTCCAGAAAACGTGTCACCATTCTCAAATATAATGCAAAAATGAAAAAGAAAACGTAGACAGGATCCAAAGCACTCACAAGAAGAACAGATGATCCGATGTGCGGTTGAAGGACGACATATAGCCAAAATACAACGCCCAAGAGACAAATTTAAACTTCTTTTTTTATCCTGGTTTACCTTTATTTTTATTTGTTTCCATACCTTTTACTTTCCCTCACTTCACTACAACCCCATGTGTAAAAATTCATTTCTCATGTGTGCGCAGTGACTACAGAGAAAACCGCACACCCCGCAAAATTTTACAGTTTATTTTTGAAGCAAGAAGAAGTGTACGTGGACAAGCTCATGCATTCGAAATGATGTTGCAGTATAGAGAAAGAAATGTACGTGAGTATTAAAGGTGCGAGTATACGAACAGCACCCGCACCGAAGAGTAAAGAGACATGTAAGAGAAAATGTACTTGAAAATGAAATAAAAAACATGGTAATACTTATTACATGTTTTCCATTATATTATGAAGAAAAAGAACCCAAACAAAAACATCCAAAACTTATGAGAAAAATATTGTAAAAAAATAAAAACGTACAACGAAATAAGAAATAAACAACCGACATATTTTTATTCTCATTTCTTCTGACACATTTTCATTTCATTTGTCCTCTCACGTATTCAATTAATGTCAACAGTTAAAATTGCCATATAAAAACACATCGCAATATCATCTTGGAATGGTCCGTACAAATGATAAAGCCAGGAAAAAAAATATTAAAATTGAGCAAACGTCAAGAGTAAAGAGACATTATTTCAAGTAATTAATTTCTTACTAGGTAAACTGTACATTATATACAAACCCGAGGAAAGATGAACGAGATGCGGAAAGAGGTGAAGAGAGAAGTGTAATTAATGTTGGTAGTGGTGGAGAGCCTTGCAACAACCAACTAATATATTGCTATGTGGTGGCGAATAGCCTGCCCACGATAGGACAAGAAAAAGGTTCAGCTATATAGAATCCTTCGTGTATATATAGAATAAATAGAAAGGGGGATGAGACTAGGGTGAATGCTCTCAAAATAAACTCTCTTGTATTCACGAGTGACGCGAACCATTCTGTAGCGCATATGCAAAGAGAATACACTCAGATAAGCTCCAATCTCATTATAACCCGTTGGTTGCTGATGACTATGTGTGGCCATTGCTTCGGTTGTATATAAAAGCTCAAAGTGAGAGCTCCTGCGGGTGCAATAATGAACGTAATACAAACTGAAGCCTTTTCACCAAGAGGCCACACAATCACAATCATTATCATCACAATAAATATCATATTCATATTCAATGATTCGGTTTATTAATGAATTAGTTTGTAACCCGCATAAATATTCAGAGTGAAATACAAGTTGAATAAAATTTATGTGATAATAATTTTTTCAATAGCACAAAGACATAAATTTCGATCCGTTTATCCAGCCAGTGAAGTGAAACGACCAATAGCAACATCACGTTCATATTAATGTGCTGGTGTTTTACCTGCGGATGCACATTCGAAACGGCTGCCTAACGTTGCCACATATACTGCGAATTCTATTGGGAGAACAGCGAACGAGTGTGAAGAGTGGTAAAAAAAAAAATTTTACGAAAATATAGAATGGAAAAGGGATGTGAAGTGATATGGAGAAGTTTTCTGTGAGAATTGTACGTGTGCGCGCATCTCTTATGTATTTCATTTGTTGGCTGGCGCAAAACCGAGGCCAGTCACCCCACTAACTATATATATATGTATATGCATATTTATGCAAAATTAAGAAGAGTTTCATTTTGAACCAACTCCTTCATCCAACTCATATCGCATTCATTAATTTATATCTCAAAAATATCAAATGCTCGACGAAGAAATTTTTTTATCAATCAATAGAAAAATTAATTTTACATCTCTCTTTATTCTTTTCTTCTCATTTGTGGGAAATATAAATTACATGAATAATCAATTAACTGAGAATAATGAATATGATGTTGTTGAATAGAGAGGGAGAAAAAAAAATGTGAAGCATGGAAAAATCGAATGAAAAAAAATTTACAGACTTTTCCCAGATTTTTTTTCCAAGCTGCCTCATGGACCATCGTCAACGTCTGCGCAACACCAACCAGATGCACAGAGATGTGTACACCCCTTCAGTAGCGCAGTCGCGTATCGATCACTCCCCTACTCCCACTTAGAAATTAGCGAGAACTATGTGACGCACACTCTCTCTCTCTAGACTTTTCCTCCAGTGGTCCACCGACCGCGCCAACAGTGTCAGCGTTCACGTAAAATTCGTTCACGTTATCAATAACATTCATCATTTTTGACCAATCAATATTCAATTCATCATCAATTCATTCCATCAACCATTACAAATTATTTCTAAAACGAATTATAATAATTACGTGTTACAACAGTCTAATTATCAGTTAACAAATCATACTTTCAGTGAATTCCTATCAAAAACTTCATAACTAAATCTTGCTCAAATATAAATCTGTTCAATTATTCGATATAACAGTGAAAATATTTCTCTACTTCACGAATTTCATAATATCACAATTCTGGAAGCACAATCACCAACAGAATCCACGTTGAAATCATCAAAAACAAGAGATTAACTATTTTTCACGCAACAGGTCTATTTCTAGAATCCGATAAGTAATCTACCTCACACCATTGAAAAGAATATCTACGTAATTCACCATACACTTATTAAATCGTGTCTATAGCAAATAGTGAAATCTATGCTGGATAAAAAAGAACCAATTCCAGAGCATCTGCTACACATTTGCATTCAACATTAAAATTCTGTTGGGATTATTTGCATATCCAAATTGAAGTTAAAATCGTAAATACAATTGCAGGCAGCAAATTAGAATCACATTGTGTCTGGTACGATCCGAATGAAAACAAGCGACAGTAGCGCGCTGACGCGCAACAAGGATTAGGGTAGTGGTGGTAGCGGTGATAACACGTGCTCAATAATAGCAATGATGGTAATGTTAATGAGATTAACCGTTGTGGCTACTGTTGTGGGTTTATGTTGTGGCAATCCAGATGCTAAAAGACTTTACGATGATTTATTATCAAACTATAATCGATTGATCAGACCAGTAGCAAACAATACAGACATTGTTGTTGTCAAACTTGGATTAAGATTATCACAATTGATCGATTTGGTAAGTGATGAATTGACCATCATTTACATTTCTATATCCATTGATCGAAATTGTTTTTGTCTTTTCCAGAATCTCAAAGATCAAATTTTAACTACCAACGTCTGGTTAGATCATGTGAGTTTTATTTGTTGGTTGATGATATTCACAACTAACTGAAACTCACTGAATTTGTAAATGAAATTAATTGTAAATTATTCAGGAATGGCAGGACCACAAATTCCAGTGGGAGCCGTCTGAATATGGTGGTGTGACAGAGCTTTATGTCCCCAGTGAGCACATTTGGTTGCCTGACATTGTCCTTTACAACAAGTGAATACAGACATCAATATATATTAATGTTCTAATATAGACTGTTCACTATGAATGTGCTTATTGATTAATGCTCATGATGATAGTGCTGATGGTGAATATGGAGTTACAACGATGACAAAAGCGGTTCTTCATCACACAGGAAAAGTGTTGTGGACTCCACCAGCAATTTTCAAATCCTCGTGTGAAATCGACGTGCGATATTTTCCATTTGATCAACAAACTTGTTTCATGAAATTTGGATCATGGACTTATGATGGACTACAAGTAAAAATAGAAAGATGATAAATCATATGAATTATTGATATTCTAGTTGAACCTACTCGAATACTAAACAGAATTCTGTCAATTAACTTCCCCAGATTGATTTGAAGCATATCAACCAGTTGACAGGTGACAATAATGTTGAAGTGGGAATTGATCTGAGAGAATACTATCCAAGTGTTGAATGGGATATTCTTGGTGTACCGGCTGAACGTCACGAAAAATTTTATCCATGCTGTTTAGAGCCATTTCCCGATATTTTTTTCAACATAACATTACGTCGTAAAACACTTTTCTACACAGTCAATCTTATTATTCCATGTGTTAGCATTTCATACCTATCAGTATTAGCATTTTATCTGCCAGCAGATTCTGGTGAAAAAATTGCTCTGTGTATCAATATTTTGCTATCGCAAACAATGTTTTTTTTGCTAATATCAGAAATCATACCATCGACATCATTAGCGTTACCATTACTTGGAAAATATCTATTGTTCACTATGATTCTAGTTGGGTTATCGGTCGTTATAACAATTATAATACTAAATGTACATTATCGAAAACCAAGTACACACAAAATGGCGCCATGGGTTCGGAAAATATTTATACGGAGATTACCAAAACTATTACTAATGCGAGTACCCGATGATTTACTCAACGACCTCGCGGCGCATAAAATTTATGGTCGCGGTAAACCTGGAAAGAGAACTAAATTTGATGCTGCCGTTGCTGCAGCAATGAGATCACCATCAGTTATGTCTTCACCAGAGACTGTACGACGTCGAGGAAGTAAGAGAATAAGTCAAGCACTTCTTTTTAGTTTCATAATAAATTCACAATTCAGGAACGTCATGCGCAAGGATTACTCAATTCATAATATTTTCAACAGCCTGCAATGGATTACACACCACGACCGCAACCAATCGATTCCTGGGGAGTATTGAAGCTGGAATGGCTGGTTACAATGGTCTCCCGACAGTGATGTCAGGTTTAGATGAGTCTATGAGTGATGTGGCGCCGAAGAAAAAATATCCTTTTGAATTGGAAAAAGCTTTGCATAATGTAATGTTTATTCAACATCACATTCAACGTCAGGACGAATTCAATGCGGTAAAATTTCCATTTTTCCATATTGAATAACAAAATACGCACAAAACCATCGAGACAAATAAAAATGATCGCTAAATTATTTCCTCTTTCCACAATTTTTCATACAGGAAGATCAAGATTGGGGATTTGTCGCAATGGTACTTGATCGTTTATTCTTGTATATTTTCACGATTGCATCAATTGCTGGTACTTTTGCAATTCTTTGCGAGGCACCAGCTCTGTATGATGACACAAAACCAATTGACATGCAACTTTCTTCAGTGGCACAGCAACAGTTTTTACCGCATAATCCTAATTTACTGAAAAATTTAGTACCACAACATGCAATGTAGACCTGTTGGTTAATTCACAAAGAAAAGAGAATTAACGCAATAGATAAATCTGTAGAATCAAGAATTGAATTCCAATATTGTTTATTGAATGCACATGTATGCATGAGCAGAAACTTTTGTATAAGAAGCAGATGCTAGAATAATCAAACAGGAACAAAATGGGATGACAAAAAAAAACTTGGAACTTGTAATACACTTGAATAATTCAAATATCCATTATGACATTTTCTTAAATAAAATCGTGGTCGTTTTCTCCGTTTCTCTTCGCTCCATTAAAAATATATCTCTAACTATCATGTCTTCGTTTATTCAATTCCTAGACAACTATATATTCACGTATATATATATA
>JABMBR010009026.1:0-47248 GCA_018881525.1 Meteorus sp. PSUC_FEM 10030008 | reverse complement strand
ATATATATTTTCATTGTGAGTATATATCTTTTCTCAATTGTACACATTTCAGTATACTGGGGACTGTGAAATTGTATTTTTTAACGTTGCGTGCATGAGGAGATATTCGCCTCGTTATCGTTGGCCTGTAAACGAGTTGCAAGTAGGAAAAAGAAGAGTGCACAGAGGGTTTTGCCCTTTTTTTTTTAATATAAGTAAGAGAAGAGCAAAGGAAATGAAAAACAATATATATCTACGTGTATAACGGAAAAACTGTGGCGAGTAAGTATGAACGGGAATGGAAAACAAAAAAGAAATGATATAAAAATGAGAAAGAGAAAATAAACTGAATAATTATGGAATAACAAGCACAAATAAAACAAATGAATACAAAAAGAAAAGCACATGAGAAAATGACATGAACATTTGAGCAGATGCAATGGAGCGTTCGTAAAATGTATGCGCTGAACAACGCGTTCGCATTGTCAGCTGTATCATTGCTAGACGAAGAATTGAAAAGAAAAAAAATTGAGCGAACTTGCGGTATTCATGAAAGAAATGCGCCCATGTGGAAGACGTTGAAATATCTGGAAGACTGTGGCGCATGAGCATGACTTGCTTTCATGCGGGAATGAGGGTGAAAAAGCACGAGAAGAACAACACCAAAGGCAAAAAAGAAAACACAGAAACAAACAAAAAATAGGGAGAGTAGAACTTTGAAGATGGGAAGCTTCGGCTAGTGGGATCTCCAACTATCCGGGTGTAACATTGAAATTACCCTTCAGAATTGTGGAGTTGGATTGGTTGGTGGAGGGTGTGTGGTGATGCAAGTCAAGGGGGATGATATTACATGATTAGGTAGGTGGGTGGTGACTGGTAGTGGGCGGTAGGGCGTTTGCCCATTTCCATGGGGATCATTGAGTATACCTTTCAATAGCGTGAGCTGAGGGTCTATCGTGCTCTTTCGATTTACCGCCAGTCAGTCTCATGAGATTTGGGCTTGAACACTCACTACCCATCAAGTGATTCATGAGTACCTGCCTACCTTCATCATAATCCATTCACGTGTATGAGTATACGTGGCGATATATATTTGTGGAGGGATTGAAGATCTCTCCTCTTCGCTGAGTAATTCTAGTGGAATTAGATTTTATGATATTGAATAATTTATTTTTATTCATCTTTTATTGTATGACTTGACTGGTAACTAAGTGGCCGTATACGTACGCACTATGTCTGGTTTAATATCGTTTTCTTCAATATTTAATGATGATCTAACGTGCCCTGAGCGATGATGAGAGCGCGAGAAAGTACAGTTTGTGCAAGCGAAAGTGTTGTGAAAGTAGATGAAATTAAAAGCGAAATGTTGGGTGTGAAGTAATGTTTCATTATTTGTTTGCAATTGCTTTTTATTGAGAATTGGAATAATAAATAGACGGTCAATTCGTGAGTATTCCTGTATTCCCAAAATTCCCCCACGTTCTCTTTATATTTATTCATATTTGGGGCAAATTCAAACTTGTTGAAGTAGAATGAAATTTCTTGGCAAACAGTAAATTTGTTCTGCAATTTTCATCGCTTTGATGAACTGTGTAGCGAAAGCTTGGGTGAGTTCAAATCTCTGGGGACAAAATACCGTTATAGTCAAAAGATTGGGTCGATACATTTGGCCAAGGGATTAAAATAATCTTTAAATATTCCCCAAACATATCTATATTTGCATAAAATTTGGCCACTTTCCCTATGCTGCAGTAAAGATACCAGAATGATATTTCTCAACTGTATCTGTATGAAGTGGTGGGACCAGTTGAACTGGTTGAATAATGAATTTGATTTTCTGTTCGGAACGAACTTCTGAAGTTGGAAAAATTTCATTTGGTTAGAGAATCTACTTCAAGTAATGGATTTTTATGAAGACATTTACTCACATCATTGTCCTCCTTACTTTTTCTTCGTAAATGTAAGGGAATCAGTTCTGAGAGTTTTCAAATGGTTATCCACCCCTATGAACAGTCATCATCGCAAAAGGCAAATGTATACACATCAAACTGGTGTCATTGAGTGGACAATGAGTCAATGCCATAATTTCCGTATTCACAAATTCGAGAACTATTCAACACAAATCGATTCATATCGACAAAGCTCTCAAAACAAAATTCTCTCGGACCTATTTCCCCAATGCATATCGAGTTGAATAATCAAACAATCCAATAGTCTGAATACGATCCCAAACTCAACTTGATTTCTACTCTGCAATACAATCTACATCCAACCTTACCTGTGCACATAAAACACAGAAATAAAACTCAGATTTGTCGAAAATGAAATTGCTTTGCACTAATACAATGTGGTAGACCATGTATTCACTGAGCGTTAAATTCACTTGAGGGAAAAAGCGACTAGGGACGATATATAGCGAATTATAGAAGCGCATGGAAGACAAATGTGAAAGCTAGACAATAAAAATTGTAACAAAAACAATAAAATGAAACCACGTGACACGCGTGGACGATTGAGAGCAGAGGGAAATCAAGCGTCGATTAAGCTCGACTGATCCAATTATCCTTTTGCAGAATGGGAGAGCATATACGTATATACTGAGAATACATCGGGCGTAATACATGTTGGCAGTCCGAATGGTATGGAGCGTATGAAAGGGCATACAGTGGATGACAAAACAAAACATCGTGAACGAGCTGAGGGAATGGGCAGGTGGAGTTGTCATTGAAGAGCGGCCAGTGGATGTTGATGAAGTGAAGTTGGAGTTGTACCATCCAGGTGATGGTGACAGTGGTGGTAGTTGTTGTGTTGGTGTGTTGTTGATGGTGAATATTCTGTAGGTGTATGTTGGGTCACTCGTATATTGACTGTCTGATGAAGTGGTCCATCCACAGTAGGATGGACCGGTCGGTTTACAGTGAGGACTTGAAGATGGTATTGGTGATGATGGAACAGCTGGCGCACAAGAGATTATTCGTGTCGTCAGTTTGTTCGTGCCAAGTATTGGTAATTGCCATCAAACTCATGAATGTAGACGTGGGTTTGGGTAAAGTAACCACACGGCCATCGTGTTAATCGTTAACGATTGTGTTTGATCAAGCGGGCAAGGCGTTACAGGAAAGCCCTGTCTGATACTATAAATTGATTGGTGGTAAGGTGGCCGAGTGAGGTGGAACCGAGTATACGAGATTAGGGAGAGAGTTTGTGTGTGGAAGAGTGGTGAGGAGAATAAGAGGAGGATGCATCACAGTGGCAGTTACGGGAATGGCCCACAGGAGCGTGTCCATCAGGTGTCGAGGGCCTCGGGCACCACTGCAACTCCGGACACCAAATGTCCATATGAAAGTTATCAAGCACCAATACCAGATTGTTGCGCAGCAGCTGCAGCTGCTGCCGCTGTCCAAGATCCATATCCCAGGCCACCGAGTGGATATGATGCACGATGTTTTGATGACTGCCATAGAATTCGCACGCCATATCAGGAAGAAAATGTACCACAGGTATGTCACTATTTTTATTCATACACAGTTCATTAGTTCCCGAGGAGTCCAATGGATTGAATAGAATCAATGAAGAGGATTCAATCCCATTGATCTTCACTTGTACGGAGACATTCGTGTCATGAAAGGGTTGAGTAACAAAAAAAATTATCCATGGTTGTTAGAACATAATGGTGTATTTCAATTTTTTAAGCTCTCTACTTTCCATTGTTCAACTTGGATAGGCAACATCTCATTTCAGGTGTATGCATGTGCGTGTAATATACAAGTTGATTGTGGAAGCTGCAGACGAAAGCACTTGTAACTTGTCGATGTGCAAAATACACCAAATTCATTTCCCTCTCGCTAGTCTTCTCGTTCATGCCTCTTTGGTTCTGCTACAGCAGTCAAACGCCTATTAACGGTGCTCACTATTACGTGATACGTCGAGTACCATTGAAAGCACGAATATGCGATTTGTATAGATGAATGAACGTGGCTTGCGGCAACTCGACTTCACAGGTATCTCATGTCAAAGAGATTCTGTGTAATTATCAAATTGGTATAGATATATTGCGATATCAGTGACAGGAAAAAAGTTGATTAATTAGTGAGGAATGTTTCTAGCACATCAATGCCATATTCAAAATTGATTCACGATATGACATTGTGAGTACCAATTACGATGCTATCAATTTTTGGGTACATTAATGAGTTAAGGAACCGACAAATTGTCTTAAATTATTCTGTTTTATTTGACGTATTGAATTTTATGTGATCGCGGAAATATTTCTTAATAGAAACATCAATTTTTCTCCATTTAAAGTTAATGTACTGATGTGAAGTGAATATATAAATGGAGTGTGTCTTTAAAATAAGCATTGAAAGTGTGTTTCAAGGTGTTATTAACTATTTTAAAGCAGTCATATAACGACACTCTATGGCCTCATCAAAATCGTATTAAAGGAAAGTTCATTGTTAATGGTTGCAGTGTAAGCAAGAAACAGAACGAACGAAAAGAGAAAGAGAAAGTACACACGGAGCATATTCTATGGCTACTGGAGGGCCATTGTCGGTTACTGCCTGCAGTTACATTTGGACTGTATACCTACTTGCAGACTCTATTCAAACTTAATATCAAAGCTCAAGACGATGTTTTTAGTTTTTAGTTTCCTTTAAATCGACTTGACCCAACAATTTGTTCGATAGCGAATGAGTAGAGATAAAATATACTATGAAATGGTGGAGGAAAAGAATAATAATAAAGAGGGGTAGAGCGAAGAAAAACGGAAGAATTGATATAGTTTTCAAGACATTTTTTCAATATCTTTATAGAGTATGTATAAAGCCACACGTATGGGTGTATATATGTTCAGTTCAAAGGATATTGACCTTATTACGATGTTGGCGCCTCAGGAACATTGCCAACAGACTCTGTCTCGAATTCCCTCGCTTAGCCGCGTTACCCATGATGAAATTACATTAATTAACATAATTACACAAATTTCGTTGGCATAGGCGATCGATCCTCATGTCTCATCTTCAATTATTCTCTACGGTGTGAATATGTGTGTGTACTGCAAAATGCGTTAATTGCGTGAAATTTAACTTGAGATTGTTCGTGCAATTTGTAATTTTGCATTATTCATCGAATTGCAATTTCCTTCGTCAACTTTATTTAACTATCTTATGGTTTTGCAGATTTGGAGAAGAGTAAAAGAGTGAAAACTGGAATATGATGAATCAATGCAGTGTAGTTTTATGGATATCTGTGATCACGTGGGTGTGAGATTATTATTGATCAGAATTTCTTATTTGATTTATGACAAATGTTCTTTAACCCATAAACACTTCGTGGTTAATATGAAGATGTTCACTATTCGTTAATTCAGGACAGTTCGGATATTTATGTGGAATTGATTTGCGTTTTTTTTTTTTCATGAATTAACGATAGTAATTAACGACCTTTGAAATGCGCAACAATTTTTTAATCAAATCGATAACGGAAATGCATCTCGAATATGAAACATTTATAGCATTTTCCTATTAAATTGAAAATTCATCATTCGAATTAAAATAATTCTTCATTCATTTATTTCTATAAAATTTAATGCAGAGATAATTGAAAAATTTTAATTACTCCATTTAATTTACGTTTAAGTAATTTTTTTCCACTCTGTATATCAATCAGTAATTTTCAGTTCAATAAAAACAATTATCCGTAAAATTGTATCTCTGAGACTGAAAGCACGAAGTAACATTTAGCAAATTAAATTTTTTCACATCTTGATGACATCGTGTTAAAATATAAAGGCTGACGTTGCATGTACCATTTCTACTTGACAGGATGTGCCACCGGGTCTGCATCGTCCGCAGTCGCGGGTTGGTTTTGAAGAACAACAACGTCCACAGTCGAGAGTGGGATATGCGAGCGATTCGCGTTGTCCAAGTAGACTTGGTTATGATGACACGGGCGGTGGTTACCTGGACCAAAGTGATCCACGAATGTATTGCACTGGGAGTTATTGCATGGGTGATACGATGATGGCGACAACGCGGGGCGTATGCGGTGAAGAGGTCGAGCTCGATATGCGACGGCATATTCAAGCATGCGCCTGCACCTGCAATCACATGGGTTATGGCAACTACATGGATTATCAGGTGAGAATATTAGTGATTGAGAATTCACGATTGAGCAAATACAGGAGCAATATATTTGTGATTTTTTCCAACATTTCTACATTCTTTATTTCCATTTCTAAAATGTATTCCATCAATCGAGATTGTCATAATTCAATCACACTTTTTATATTACACTCCGTCAATTCTATATTGATTCGTCTGCCCTGTGCGACAGGTTGAACCGTGAATAAATAACAGAAAAAAAATACAAATAACAAATAATAAATGAAAAAATAAAAAAAAAAGAAAAGTTTAGAGATGAGAGTGGGAAAAAAAAAATTCGGCAAACGTTGCGAAAACTATTGCCGTTTTTTTCCTAGTCTGTTTGTTTTGCGATTTTATTTCTCATCAGTTTTTATTCTGGAGAAAAATCGTTGCGAATTTATACGTTATTGGTGCGACATGCTGGATGATGGAAAAAAAAAAGAATTGAAAACATGAAAAGGTTTTTGTACGAATTTATCTGTGCACATATCCATGAGAGAAAAAACACTAACAAATAATTAATTGTAACGGAAATTGAGTGATCTCGTTTCAAGGTTGATGAAAATTGGATTGAGATATTTCCCACTGAAAATACTTTTTGTATTCGATGTGAAATATGAAATTAATCAGTAACTTTGAAAAAATGAACAGTTCACTCTGCATTCGATCGATCATGAGTTTAATAAATGGCAACGTCTGTAATAGAAAATTCCTTTCAATATATTCACCATCAATCTGATATTTAATCACAATTTAGAAATATTCATTAGCCAACATGAAGAACGCTACCGTTCGTATTTCTATCAGAACCCCGTCAGGAAAATCAACAGCGAGTGGATGAAGTCTACTTCACGAGCTGTAATTTCTCAGCAATATTAAATTCATGCATGCAAAAAACATTTTCTTCCCGAGACTTGTAATGAACCTAATTAACCCACCCTCATTATCAATAGAAAACTCGTCACAATTTCCATTCATATCCATCCATAATCATCCAAACTGATAATATCCTCTTCGAATATTTTCCCATACATCTACATTAACTTCCATCTACTACACCAAACACAAAATCATTAACAATAACAACAACATTATCGATGAAATAATCGCTGCAATTATGAAGAAAAAACGAGTTTCTAGAAGCATCTTCATTAATGATTATCATTCCAGCTTCAAATCCTCTACGCAAATCCGGACAGTTTCATCATCCACCAATATTATCAATTATACACAAACACACCAACACACGTACACACATCAACCATTATTTTGTTCACACATCCATACTCACATCTAATATGAGCTACGGGTCAAATTTATGATCGATTATTAATTACCGCTATACAAAATTTAATGCAAAACGCAAAATTCAACCAGTCGAACCAAACAAACAGACAACAGCAATATTGTTATATTTATATACACATAGAAACATAACAGATACAGTGACAGAGGGGCTGTTCACACAAACCCACATATCCACAGACATATAGACATTATTGCACGTTGCGTATACACCTCATATTTTTCACTTCATTTACTATGCATATTTGACTATTATGCCAGTAGGTACAATAAACCATTGTTGATGTTGCGTGTACCGGCACCAGCATTGCTTCACCCTCGTTCAACCCTACATATACGGGTGCCTATTCACTCTCACACATGTGTACATCATCATGACACAGCACAACCAAGCCATCTTCTATCTCATGTGCGACAACACACACCAACTTCACTCTATCTCCACCTCCATTAACCAGATCTCTATACTACTGCGATTATTAGCAAATTTCTATTAAATTTCTCATCATAACTTTGCAAATATACTGATGCATATTTGGATTTATCCAACATCATTCTATATGAGCTATCAAACATAAACATATTTATATATGTAATGGAAAAAATATATAGTGAATTTAGTGTGTACACGAGTATACATTTGGAAAATTATAAGGGCATACGAACAAGTTGATGGTGAAGCAGCAAAAGCCACGAGGATTGCCGGCGTATTGCCACTGTGTACACACTGAAGATGGAAATTGCGCGTGTGGGTGGGCAAACGAGTTGGTGAAGCCAAGTCGAAAGTTTAGAAAGCTTTACACACATATCGGCGGCATTGCACACGCGGCGCTACGGAAGTTGGTGCAGCTTCAACATATATTGTAGAGTCGTTCACGCGGACTACAGTGGCAAAAGGGTGTTTCTATTCCCGCAGCTGGCTTTGGTGCAGTGCAGTATAGAAAACCGAAGTGTGAGGGAGAGGGAGAATGAAATTTTTAGAGTGGTTTGTGTGCGTGGGGTGGTGTATGTGTGCGCAGTAGTTGGTGGCCTTGTTACATTTGCTGCAAGGATTCAACCTCTTATGCACGTATTTGTCGAGAGATGTGCGCCACCGATGCTCTCTAGCGCATGTCTTTACCCCAGCTTCACTCTCGCCTACTCACAATTTATATAGTTATGCATATGTATACATTTGTTATGTGTATATGTATTTATGTGTGTTTATATCGGGTGAATTGCTGCCCTAGTGTGTTGGCATGTGCTCTCACTCGTGTGATCCCATGAGCGCGCCTCCGGCTTTTGTATCTATTTATGATAATAATTGTTGTTGATTACTCATTCTACTTAGCAACATCTTCTACAGTTGTATATGACTTTGTGTGAATGTTTTGTGGGCGTGTGTTGTGTTAATGTGTGTACCATCTGCTGCGTTTCCGCGATGTTGTCATTGATTATTCGGTGAAATTGAGTGTGGGGTGTTTTTTTTTATTACACTCGGGGTTTTCATGATTAAAGTTGGGATTATTGAGGATTTTTGAGGATTATTGATGAGGGTTGTTTGTGGGCAATTTTTTTTTTCTTCATTGGTTGAGGAAAGTTCATTGAGTTATGCTGGTTTCATATGTGAAGGGAGAAACTGGAACGGCGGAAGTATTTGCTTTGTGGTTGTCGGTAGGGCGCGTGAATGAGTGTGAAAAATGATGCTGCGGGTTGGATCAGGGTGCAATCATTATTAGAGTGTAGATCAAAGTGTGTTTTGAGGTGTGTTGTTGTTTTTTTGATTAAGCTGTTTTATTTAAATGCATTTGATAGTGGTGGTCCACATGCGTTTTGAAATTCCGAGATATTATTTCCTTTAGTCTATACATTATTTGAATTTATAGGACAATTGTGAAATTTCACATCAAAATCCCTGGATTAGACAATTACCATGGTAACCACGGGAAATGTATCGGAGAATAATGATAATCATAATTAGAATTATTATTATGTGCAGGGATTATTTGAAAGTTTTGTTTCATAGTAGGAAAATTAGTTATGAATAATTTTGTCGAGAATACGAGTTTGATTGAGTTATTCGTCTTTGAGTTGTGATTTTCACTGTCTGAGTGATTACGTTGAAATTTTGATTGTAACTTGAACAAGTTAGCTACTACACTGACATAAATAACTGTTTTTTCACATAAATAAAGTTGCGATATAATTTCGAAACCTTACACTGCAAAGAGCTGCATTGAGGTAATCCAGAGAACACGTTTCATTCTCGTGCTGTAATTTCCGTTACGCAACATTTATTTTCCAAGGAATAATAATTTTTTATCACTCAACAATTCAAAAATGATTTCTTATGATATTTCTATAAATTCCATAACACCGATGATCCAACACATCTTTATTGAATTCATTGACAATAATCACTTGAAATATGAACAGGAAAATGAAACGTATGAGGTAATTGCAGTCAACCTTATATGAACAAAAGAATAGTAAAAATCCCAAATCCAATGGAAATTCGTCCTAACCACGAAAATGAAACCTGATTGCATATGAATATGGAAAGTCCAAAGTACAATGTACCACATAAAATAGATAATCCAATTTGAAAATGAAAAATTCCATTAATAATTAAAGCAGCTTGAATAATTTAAAATTAAAATTACATCATAATAATATCAACAAAAATGGACATAAATGACTTAGCAGTTTCAATATTCAATTACTAAACACTCTCCTCTGTAACACCATGAGCTAACACCGATTATTTCGACAATCACATAAAGCAAATACAATTACCCGACATTATGTTGAAAATTTCAATACTGAATTATACCCATGAATACACTAAATGTCAGTATTGAATTGACTTTGTCATGGATTAAGAAAGTAATTCACTCTTATATAACTTCCCATTAATTTCTCTTGCTCTTTTGCTTGATGAAAAGAGGAAAAAACGAACGAAACAAAAGCTGGAAAAAAAAACGAAACATTGTCCACTGAGATTATATCCATTCACCCAAGTTAATGCTGTTCTTTTTTCATGCCTTCTGCACAATATATTTCCATCTTCATCGTATATGTACACACATACGTATATACATAAAGCCTAACATATACGACAAAACATTACCGACGTATGTTTTTTCATCACATTGCCAACAGACGAGTAAACGCAATCACCCTAGTTATATACAAAAGGTTCACATGTACACGCGATGGAATGACGAGAGTACAGGGGTCTTTGCTTCAGGATTTTTTCATGTATATATATGTGCGTGTACATGTAACAAAGAAATGAGAGGGCTCGTCTTTTGTATTTACACCCTTCTTTCCACACGAATTGCGAAATGAACTCCTTCTCGATCAGTTCACCTTTCTCACTATGTGTCGAGGGTGTCAAATATTCACTCTAGAAGTTGATGTTATTTATTCTGTGTATTATATATGATAGTGTGTCTGTGTATACATAAATGTCTCTGTATGTGGCTTTGTGAACATGTGACAATGGCGTTGGATAAAAGTGAAAGAAAAAATTTTCATAAAAAAAAAGAAATCTACAACATTGCTCAGACATATCTGCAATCATTGAGTGTGTTGTTCTTTTCTATTTCTTCTTGTAATTTTACAGGAGTGATGGTAAATATTTTTGGGAATTTATCTGATAAAGTTTCTGATGGAAATTCAGGTTGTTGAGATATAATGGTGTGATGGGGAGAAGACATGAGGGGTTGTGAGTGAGAGACATCTTCGTTGGAACTTGAACGGTGGAAATTTCACATTCATATATACAAAATAATTTTTTTTTTGGTAAATGATTGTGAATTTTGAGTTGAGATTCGATAGGTTGGTTGATATTGGTGGCGATGGTGGTTGATACGGTACGAGTTTTTATTCTTCATTGATATGATAGTCATCGTATTGGTGTTAGTTTTTGAACAGTTTGGTTATTTTGCATATTTGAATTTAGTTGAGATTGAAAATTAGCAATGATAACTGTTTGGGAAGTGATAGAATCGTGAAGATAACAGATAGAACGTTGTGGAAACACTTCAATTTGCTGAGTGAGACATAGGCAAATAGTGCTGTGATTTTCCATCCAATATAACTTCAAAGCACCAGAGTCTGATTATTACGAATGATCTGGTGCGGAGATAGATAATGCACATGAACTCTATATGACCGTAAATGAGGATCGAAATTCTCTCTGATGCAGACTCAATGTTACTTCCATGACATTTACGATCAGTAGACCAGTCACTTTGGAGATTCCCAATGTTCAGTGGTGTAAAGCAGTCCTCGTTATACTCTCTGCTTAGTCAATTAGCGATTTCAGTTACAGATTTGTAATTGGACAATTTTTTCTCGTTCTCCTGTCCTACAATTTCATGTTTTCTTATGATAACTTGTTCACAAATGTTTTTGGTTCCTTCAGAAAATAATTGTATCATTGAAGTATAACTTCTCAATTGTAATCAATTTCAATAGACGAAGAATAGAAATTCAATTCATCAAAAAGGACATTTGAATGTATCGAGAAGAAAATGAAATTGCGTTATTCATCGAAACCAAAGAAAACGAAAGAATATCCAAGGAAATAAATCTTTGATTTAATAATGCGTGGGCATTGAAACGAAGCTGAAAATGCAACAATCGCGAGGATCAATGCAGAAAATCCAAAGAATTCGGTTGATGCGGGGTATGAGAGAGGGTTAGGGGTGACGATATATACGGGCTGCTATTGAAATGTGATAAAATGAGGAAAAAAGAAAGCTCGGAAGCGGTGAGCGAGCGAACGAGCGACTATAGCAACGACCGATTTGATCCTATTGATTTCGAACGTCGCCCACGAGTCGACCGAGATGAAAGACCTTGACATCAATACCCCAAGCAAAACACCATCTATACACAGCTTGAACCACCACCACTGCACTAACGTGTTCTCGGTATCAGCTTGTGTCCTCTCCACTGCTCTTCTTGTCCACAATTCTCGCTCCCCAACTCACTCCCACTCACTTGTTTCTTCAATAGGGTCGGTTTCGCTCGCTCCCACATCAACAAATATCTGCTTTACCGCAGCATCACCCATGCTCTGTCGCCTTCTATGCGGGCAACCCTTTCCAATCATCACCCTCATGGATGTTCCTCACTCTTTTATACAAAAAACTTTTCCAACGTAGCCACACACTTATTATTTTATTCTTTTTATCATGAGAGTAATTTTTCTCTCACTTCTGTTACTTTTTATCCTCATATTTTATGCATACTATAGAAAAGAATATTCGGAATAAGAAACATTGCGATTGGTTTTTTGGCTGAGGGGAATAATATATTTGTGTTGATAACGAGAATGTGGAATTTCAATTTTATATTGGATAAATTATTGAACAGATACCGAAATTTTTTACTCGAATGTCTGCGAAAAAATATAGAAGAGGTTCAATAACAAGAATGCCGTTTGAAACTCCTCAACAGAAAATGCTTATTTGAATGAATTTTATTGAGTTCTTCTTCATGACAGTACTCATATCAGCTCCGAATCTTCGAGAGTAGGACAGTGATCACAAAGAACAAATACAATCAATGAAGTCTTCTTATCCCAATTCAAGTATCGGAATGTCATTGAATCAAGTGAATTTGATTCACCCGTTATATCCAATTTGATCACGATCCATTTGTTTCTTCATTTTTTCTTCCATTTGTATAGATAAATTTCTCATTTCAAGTGTTCCATCAACGATTATTAGAATTTTATTCATCTCACTGAAGCACACTACAATATTGTGAAATATTTCCAGTCTCGTACAGAATCTGCAATTCAACGTTGGAATTAAAATCATTTTTTTCTGTCGCGTCAGATTTTCCTGGAATTAAATTCACTGCAATGAGTATCTATTCGAAATATTTCAATCCATAAAATTTCTCTCAAAAAATAATTATAAATACAAGTTTTAAAAAACCCATATGAATTCATCATTTAACACGTGGAAAATAAATTCTCCTTGACACAAAAACCGCAAGACCTAACGATCTAAGTCTTCTCATTTTTTTTTGTCTTTTTCGGTTCTATATACGAACATACATACACTCATGTATATTACGAGTAATCGTGATGAATCCAAATCCTCATATAACAAAAAAAAATTGCTACGAGTTACGTCTCAATTCTCAAGTGTCCCATTTTGCCCTAGGCTCCCCAAGATAATAAATATAAGAGTGCTCGAAGTGAACAATAGATTATATCAGAATTCATACAGGTCCATATGTATATATAGATGATACGATGGAAGAGTAAAATAGAAAAGGGGGCAATGAAGAAGGGGAAAGTTGGATAGGAAAGAAATGTGAAGGGACGAGCAAAGAGGCAAAATTTCACCAAGTGCGAGACACCCTCACGGCGATACTGTCGGCCTCTAAATCCGTGTCGCGGTGGAAAATTAATCGCCCCCACACTCCTCTGAAAAGCACCCACATAGACACACTCATATACATACGTCTGCTTGCCCAATGTGAGGGTAATTTTTTTTTGTATTCTTCTTTCGTTTATTTTTTTGTTTGCCACTTTTTCCTCCTTTTTTCTTGGAGAATTTCACGGGTCACAGTTTTACTAGTCACCTCTTGCGCGCGTATATAAGCCAGGTGGCTCGTGCACTTCATTCTTCTTTCTCGTTTTTTTTTCCCACTGAGTTCTGGTTATTATTATTGCTACATTTTTTTTTCCATTCGTCTTGTGCTCTTCACTACTCATCATCTCCCTCTTCATCTTACATACTAGATGATGGAGGGCAAGGAAATACACCAGCGAATGAGGGAATACCAATAAACGAAGGAGGATGATAGAAAGGGAATGAAATAGAAATGAATTTCTTTCTTTCATATTTCAATATGAAGAATAAATAAAAATGAAAGCAGAAGTGGTGCAAGTTTGTGGTTCAGTTAATATAGAAATTATTCGAAAACACCTGACATGAACCAGTAGTTGAAACTGGTTGCAACAAAATCACTAAATGTCCCCATAAATATTCACTACATAGCACAATAATTACCAGTGATATCATTCCTTCCAAAAATTTCCTATTCATCACAATTGCTACCTCTCAAACGTGATTAAAATGTTAATAAAAGTCTTATCTATGAAATATAAAACATTCCACATTTTTCATCTGTCCCAGATCAATAAAGTCCCTATTGGTAGCAAATTTTATCAAATTGCTATCTAACAAACTATTGAGAGCATAATGTCCACCATTTCTATCTTCTACCCATCCCAATAGAAGCACAATAATGTGTATCTGAATATATCTATATCCCGAATGATTTCATAAAGATTCGATAGACTGAGAAATAGTGTTGGCAAGATATTAGTTGGATATTGCAGGAGATGAGCACAAGAGATCATATATACATAGCTAAGCATAGTTGGAGAAGTGTGTTATTGAGAGTTGCTAGCGCCACTGAAACACCCATGAAGCAGCACAAGATACAATTATTATCGAAATCCGGCATCGGAGGCTCATCAGTTATAAACCCTATTCGGATAATGTTCCATAGAGAGCTACGACATGGATGTGCATGTGCGATTCAGTTCGTATACGATAGGGAATCGTCCAACAAACTAATCAGGACCTTCCAATTCATACACAATACGTAGACATATAACTTTGTAATGTAACTTGTCATATTGAATATATGCGCACAGATATTGAGTGAATTCTTACGTAAATTGAGATGGAGTCTATGATGAGGATGAAACTTATGTGGGTGGTTTTGACAGGTGCGATGTTGGAACTACAACTGTAACAACTCCATGTCAATTACAGTTGAAGTGAAAGTGCTAACGATGAGCAAGGGGAATATGGAGATACCAGTTGAATTTTTTGCAATTTATTCGAGCTCTATCTATGAGCGATTAGAACGTGAATTGTCTTTTGGGGTAGGAAATAGAGGTTGAGGGTAGATTGGGAATATCAATTGTTAAGGAAATGATGGACCCGTGTTTGCTGTTTCAATCAGAATTGTTTGCTCGTTCATTCAGGCTTCGTTTGTCGTGTTTTCACATCTTAATTTTGTTCACACACGAAGGTTTTGGAAGTTTGAACGTCATGTTCAACATGATAATGTTACTCGTACTGATTTGGAATGAAAAAGATAGACTTTTTATAATTAGCAATGTGTTCATCGATTGTGCCAACATTGGTCAGTAACGATGGTTCAAAAGGAAGTGGCGAGTCGGTTGAACGAGTAATTGATTTACTGATACTAATTCGTTTAAGTTTTGTTCGTGCAACAGACAAATACAAAAAGATACCTCCGATGAATTTTCACAATTTTAGAAAGTACAATGGTGAATCCATCCATAAAACGAATAAATTTTTTTTCATATCAGATTAATGCATCACTTCCCAAGATATTGTGATCGCCAGTTGCAAAAAAAAATTGATTTTATAAAAAACGTTTGACACAAAACTTTCACAGCTCCACCATTTCTCAATTTTCCTGAAGAATTCTCTTTTGTACTTATAGCAATAAAAGTTATGAGGGAATGGAACTGAAAGGAAAAAAAGAAATCGATTTCCATTACTGAAAGAGGAGGAAAAAAAAATACAAAAATACTTTTGCATATCTATTTTACAACTGTGAGTAAAATAAAAAGCGATTTCAAATCAAGTGATAAATTGCAGACGTGATTCGTATCTGAAAACATTCTCCCTGTACAACATGTGCAGAAAATCTTGATGTCCTCAAAATATATTTACAGAAAAACATACGAAACTTGCTCGTGCATTAAAATCAGATGAATATTTAAATTGGTACCTTATCAAATCACTACCATTCTGTCGATCAGATGTCTGCGCAAATATTGATACTAATTTAATTAATAAAAATAGCACGAAACAATTCTGCCACACTAATCATTTTATTACATAAATAAACAAAAGACAAACCCTCCAATAAATTTCATCACGAGTTCTCCGCACATTTCCCAAATTCAATTCATCTTGACCTCCATCTCTCAATGGTAGAAAGAAAAAAACATCCGCAATTCAATAACCAAAAAATTAATCTTCATGCGGGCAAAAGTATATGATCGAGTGTGAGATTGTGAATAGTTTTGCAGAGTAGAATCAGTATAACAAAAAAAAAAGTTGGCAGACGTTTTCAACTCATATATAAATAATATATATGAAGGGTGTAAAGTGAGGTTGAAATTGGAAGTAAGAAGCAGCCAGAAACGATGGCCATCAACTCTCGTATATCGATTAAAGTGCTGCTTGCTCCAAGAGAGATACGAAAGCACTAACCAAGTAAAAAAAACGATATATATTCCTCAAGTGCAAAAGAGTACGAGAAATAAGGAGACAGAATAAAACGAGTGTAAGAATTGTATAAAGTTGAAGTCCTTCCACAATGCAATCACGATCAAAATATCGAGTAGACACTCTCATTCCATTTACGTCTTTTATTCAGCATCCTGTGCATACATTTATAAACACACACATAAAAAACTTCTCTATATGAAACATAAAATATTCGCCAATGCATTATCATGTATACAAGGAATTATGAATTTATATATTCACAAGCAAACATCCCCATTGAATTTTATATTGTCAAACTGACTTAACGCCATTTTTATTTGTTAAATCATTTCTGTCATGCAAAAGCACCAAATAAAAAAAGCAAAAAAACACCCTCTCAACTTTTAACCTTCCGTTTATTCTGACATTTCATCTGCAACCACATGAAACGACGGTGAAGAGCATCACAGTTGCCAGTTCGTCGCCTATGAATGTCGTTACATAATGTCGCATAACCCATACTGGCATTATTGCCAGTTCCTTGAGCACAATGTTCGTGTATGCTGCTTCACCCATTCACCATCCTTGATATATGTGTGTCTATGTCTCTATATATATTATATGGTTAAATCCTTTGCTCATATTTTCCTCACCAAGGCTTATAACGTGTATATATGTATATTACACATGTCGAGCGCTTTCCAGTGAGTAATGTGAAACAAAAGAAAGAGGAACAGTATGGAAGATACGACCTAAAATAGAAGAGGAAAAAGGGGACAAAGAGAAATAAAAAATAGAGAAAATGTATAATGAACAAGGAGGATTGTGATGTATATCATATTGCTCATTCTTCCGACATATTCTTTTGGAATGATTTCTCCTTCTTTTTCTACTTCACTGTCTTCAACAATGATTCATGTACATCATCTATGAAAAATCTACTGGTTGTAAAAGAAATGGGACATCAAATAGAAATTTAAATGGAAAATAGTTGTGCGGAATGAATAGAAGGGATAATTGATGAAGACAGACGACTTAATCTTGTTGTTTTTTTTTATTATGTTCATGAATTATTCGGAACAATGGAAAAGTAAGTTCAATTATTACTGAAAAATGAAGGAATTTATTAATGAACCGAATGCAATTTTTTCATTGCACAATGAGTTGAATTTATTTTTCTAGAATGGAGAGTCTTTTATGTTATCACTCTGATTCTATTTCCGCATCGCATAACAACAAAAATCCGGAGATTGGAAAATTACGGTCACATATGATGTACATTTCTTCGCATCAAGATAGAAAATGATGGTTTATGCTTTATACAATATCGATTAACCATCAGCCATCGCTAATTCCACCCTCTGTTTCCACTTGATAATGCAAATATGAATTCATTATAGATGTGAATGTATTTATATACAGCTTTTCACTGACTCACCTTGAGATGTTGCAACATTATAAGCAACACATGTCGCTGGAAACGTGTGCGCTACTTCATCCACCAAAGCAGTATATGTTCATAGCATGCGAATGACTATGCTATACCAATTCACGGGAGTACTCCCGGGTCGCGTTTAAAGTGGAGCAAACGCCACCCCTTGCGCGGTCGTTACCACCCTCGTCCAATTAACCCTCGACTGACGGGCCTAGTAGCCTTGCTCTGTCTTCCACTCGAACCTCCTCTTGCACTCACTCTCTGTTAAACAACATGTGATATTCTCTCACCGTCTTGCTTTGCTAGGGCTTCATCTCCTTCATTTCTATGGTCTCGCTCTCGCTCATACTTGAGTGTGCAAGAGCTTGTGAACTCACAAGGGAAAGCGCCTGAACTGATGGAGTTTGCTCCACCATTTCCACCTCTTGCATCACCATTTCTCCTTCGCACAACCCGTCGATTCTCTCAAGTGTCACCAATCCCATGAGCTGCTGTCCCTTAGAATTTACGTGACTGATTGATTACATCAATACCATGTAATTGCTAATGTTTATTGTTGTATTATGTATTGAGATAGAATTGTCCTTGGAGATATGACTTCAGAATGGGCGAGAGATTGAAATTATTTAGTAGATGTGGTTAATTTTTTAGATTGTGTGGAACACTGGTGAATTTGGTTCTATTTCCAGAAATGATTTAGGAAATAATTCACGAAGTTTTGAATAATTTCGAGGCATTTTATTATATTGTTGAATAATTATTTAATATCGAATCCAACCAGGTTAGCTGTATGAAAGAGAGATATTGGTGATACTTTGTGAACGTAATTTTATACGATGAGAGTATTACCAACTTATTTTCGGATAATTGATTCTTATGTTATTGTTGTCGGTATCATTTGCATTATTTCTACCGCACGAGTTCATGTATATTCATCGATGAACTCAAAAACTTTTGGAATTCGCATGCAGAAATTACATGCGTCGATACTGATATTTTATGGAAATATAAAAATAGATTCTTGGTAAAGTAGACTTAGAATATTTTTCGAGTTTGATTTTAATACGGAAATATTAATAGGAAAGTTTAGAAATAAGACATAAAACATTTCTGTCAGATTTTTTAGGCTCTTGATAACAAAAAAAAGTAAAAGTCGAAATTGCTCTTTGCGTTTTAAATGAAACTAATAATACCGACAATGAAAAATCGTCAACTACCTCGAAGCTTGTACAGTGACTTCTCTTTTATTTACCCCAAGTTATATTTCACTGTTAATGTATCTAAGGGAACGACGAAAGTTTCATTACGGATTTCATTCAAACGCTCTTTATTTCTACACAAATAAAACCAAACGACTATTCGTCTTATGCAAATAGTTTCAGATATTACTGTAACTATGTATTAAAATGTTTATCAAATATAATAATGAACACAGCTAATTCAAAATATTCAGAGACCTGTCGAGTTTTTGTAACCTTTGAACTTCACCCTGTTCCATAATTAGTTTTTGTGACTTTGATCATGTATATCTTAGAACTTGATAAACTAATTCAAACCTTCATGCAGTAAACTGAGACAATGGTCCTGTGAATAATTAAATGATAACAAGAGAAATTTCAAACAATGATAGTATATCACTCAGGAATTAGAATAAACGTGAACACACATCAAGATCTTGCCCTTTGATCGAACATTCGTAGGACAATTGTCCAGATAACCATCAACAGATGTCTGAGTGATTCACTTTACACAATTGTTGCTTTCGTATTTTAAAGAAAATAATTACTGTGAGGTCCAACAAAGACTTGACTGATGTTCAAAACGTACATGAACATATATATAGACGCTTTGTCTTATTCCACTGGAGTCCGTTATTATTACATTGTGACAGTAGTGTGGAATATAGAGTTAGCAGTCAAAGAATAAGATGAGAAAGATAAAAGTGCGAGGTCTTGTTGGCGAAAGAAATTGAGCCGCAGATGATGCAGGACAGCTGCAAGCCACGCGTTATTTATACTCTTCGTGAGCTGCTTGACTCGACAAGCACCCGCGCCTTTACTCCCACGCTTTCAGTCCCTGTCTCTCTTTATACTTTACCATTAAGGAGCATAGTGAGAGGCTCACTCCCAAGGAGACAAATTGAAATTCCAAATCCACCCTCGGGCAATGTGAAAATCTCCCGCCACTTCCATTTGTCCTTTCTTCCATTTCACTTCCTTCTGCTTCGCGGCCCATTATATGTATAGTGTGTCAATGTATATAATATCTACTTTCGCCCCCGCATTTTCTATTTGCATCTGTGATATTCTTCTTTGTACATATCTGAGTATATAGACATCACCATGATATGGGTGAATAAAAATCGGAGTTGTGGGAATAAATATGTATCGATTCGGTACACGTAGAAAAATCTTGCAGTAATTTTAATGTCGCAGCTGATGTCAATAATACTTTTTTCATTTATTTTTTATATTTGAATATTTGTACCAGAGAAAATTGTGAGGTATTCATTTTATAGGGGGAGGAGGGGTGAGAAAACCTTTTCTATAATTTGAAACACTCTCGAACGATAAGTTTTGGGAGAGTTTTTTTTTCGGTTTGGAAATGGATTTTGATAGAGAAATTTTTTATTAGAGGTCTGATGGTTGTTAGTTCATGTGATTTCGTTGGGTAGGTAGTGGTAGATATGGATGTGGTTAATCGAATCATTCAAATGTGGAGAATTCAGTTATCGTAGATGCCCTCGTGTAACAGCGAAAGGTCAGAATAGCTAGAAGATCATTCGTGATAGGTGTTATCTCTGGGTTCGTACCCAATGTAAATATTTATCTGCTTGATCCTCATGGAAGTAGATTCTTCATTATTTTTGTTATAGTAAAATCCTCTTAGAAATTGTTTGTTTTGAAAAAAAAAATATTGGTCATATGTTCAAATAAATAAATGTAATTATGGGCGGATGCAAATTCCACTGCTGGTCGTATTTTTCAACTAAATTCAGTCCATATTTTTTTTTCACTTTCAAGGCTGACACGTGAAATGCAATGAACACACCATCACGTTCTAATGAAAAAGGATCGTTCATCATGTCACTTTATTAATTAAAATCATAAACTAATATTTGTATTTCATATTGAAAATTTTCCATTTCACATTAAATTAGTGAATCGCATTCAGATCAATCCTCCAAAATTTTATCTGAATGAATTATTCACCTGTTTTTTCGTGTTCGCTGTAAAAACAATTGACCCGATTGTTCATGAAAGACGAAAGACGATTGTGACAACTGAGTTGACATGCTCATATACTTCGAATTCTTTTTCATCCTTTTTTCCCTCACGCATTTATCCATCCATTTATTTTTCATTTCCACTGAGAGTTGAAAGATTGGCACCAAGAGGATAAGATCAGTTAACGATTGTGAATGTTATCACCACATACATTTCCTATTCATTGATTTTCTTTTCATCCACTTCCATCCATCCTACCCACTTCTAAACCACTTCAAAACATTTCCAAAAACGAATACAACAAGAAACGATCAAAATAATAGAAAATTTTCCATTATCATCACGATGACAACGCAATATTTGAATAAAAAATCTGCACAAAATATTTGCCCGACACACTGAACTCAATTTGTTGTCCAGAATATTCTCTGTATATTCTTCCCTCTTCATTGACACCCTCCCTTCCTCATTTATTTTTCGGGTGTTTCACTCTCGACTCGTAACATACATTGTACGCCCAGTACAACACTGAATATATTCGTGCAACCAACCCCCAAACCTCAATTTGCCTTTACCATCACGACAACCTATCTCACGCCCAGTCATTTCCAGTGTTCGGACCCGCAAAAAAAAATAATAAAAACAAAAAGGAATACAAAACATGTCGGCCATATCGGCCATAAAGTACCACAGAGACAAGAGGGAACCAGAGGGAGAGTTGTAACGAAATATCCAGATCACACCAGGTCGTTGAATAAACGACCGGATGATTTATCGTTGCAACGATCACTTATACGCTGTGGAGCCATTTCCATTGTGTTACACAACCAACTATCACTGATATATGTATATATTCATGAATATATATAAATAGATATAACACGGATTCATATACACAACGAACACGCACAACGCGTCATCCGCAATATACCAATTTTGCGCGTCAGTTAGTGCACGATGTTTCTCATGAAGCAAAATCGAATGTTTCGGTGTCGAATGTTTGTCGCGGTAACGCTGCTGGACCATACAAAACTTGTGCTCGTATATTTCAACAAACATATACATCGATCCGCACAATGTTTTTCGTTTTTGTATGTACATATATGAGTGTTTCACAAACTCGTGAGTTAGTCGGGACTGATATTAAATTCGCGCGAGACTTGATTTACCAGAGTGGAGTGAAAAAATGAATGGAGAAAGAGACAAAATAAAAGTAGAAATGAACGAAAAAAGAAGAGAACGTCACCATCGAGTATTTCTAGCATGTAGTAATTAATATTTTTTTTTTATATATTCGTTTCAATTTTTTTTTATTATCCTTTATTTTGTTATTTTTTATTTTAGTTTTCACTTTTTATTCGGGTATTTTTACTTTGTTTATTTTCATCCTGTCGTTTGTAGGGAATCCAAATAAATTGCAACTGTATTCGAAAAATGGTTGATCGAAAACAAAATTTTCTCATGGTCGTTGCAACGAATTTGTACATGTTATCTATTCATATTTTACAATATGAAATACATGAAGTATTAATACAATTGGGTCGTAGCACACATGAGAGTGTAAAACAGTGACTGAAATGAATAAATAATGGTGATAGAGGAGGAGGCAGGAAATATTGGATAGGAAATGAAAAATTGAGAAGTGCACAGTTATATTTTTATTACAAATCCATTAGTGCAATTACATCTGTAAAAAAAATGGGGGATAATGAAAAATTCACTAGTAGAAACATGAATGTAATTAATTCCTGTACAAGTTATATTCAACTGTGTAAATACCACCATAATGAAATAGACAAAAATAAATTTATTCGTTATCAAAAATATATTTTCATATAAATGACACGGACAAATATAACTGAATAAATTTATATAGGAAATGACTTCTATTTTTAATTATCAAATATTATTTTCAGATATTTCACATTAACGTTTTGTGATGAAATGTGTAAAATAAAATAAACAAAAACAGGAGAAATAGATATACTGAGGAAAAAAAATAAAGTGGCTGTCACCTTGTAATGATATCCACGATCCACTCACAAGAAAAGTGTTCATTTCCAACCAAGCTGATGTTACTTATTGCAAGTGGATAGTGATGTCATCAAACAACATCACAGCACATGTATACATTGTCTCATGTTTCAACTACATTTCTCATATACTTCGTATTCGTATCCTGATGTTTCAGGTGAAAATGCCATGTTTTATATACCGCACGATAAAACATCAGAATGGATGTTTATATATCCAAGGATAATAACATTTGACAGATCAAAGTCCTCAAAAGACAGAATGACTGGATGCAATATGGAAGTGTATTGTCGTGGTTTTTATTTTTCACTTTTTCTCTCGAGCAATCGTCTCCTTTTGCTCATCCTCTAACTCTGCTGTTGAATTCTTTTCATCCTTTACCTCTCACTGCACACATTATACTTTATTTCCTCCATCTAACTGTCGACTCAATGGAAAATACTTTCTTTCTTGCTTTGTTATTGCTCAACTTGTTTTAAAATTTTTATATCTATAAAGAAGAAAAAAAAAGGAATAGCAATGTGTTTTCCTATTGGAATATTTCCATAACATAACCATATAGACATCACATTTACATGAACACTGATGATATTGATGAATTCTTCAATAACAATTCGAAATGTATCAGCAATATTTCCAAGAAACATTTGAACTATTCATCCATGTGAACATTTATTTGTGTCAATTGGTATCGAACAGTTTTGAACAATTCTCATTCAAATATCCAAATGTTCGACACATTTTCTTAAGTAGAATGAAAACGTGACAGTAAGTGAAGAAGACTAATAGAAGAAAACTGTCTTCCTAACTCGTGTGAGATGTAACACCAATAAGTTACAATGACAAAGTCAAAATGGTACGCCTAGAATACTTGAAATTTACCTGATAGTTATATAACGAATGGAAACAATCATTTCGTTCAACTATGTTACGAAGGCGAGGAAGTAAAGCGTGAGAAACAAGATCAGGTTTTGGACTTACAACGTGTATCTTCCACTATTCTATATATCTAGGTTAGTTAAGTTAGCCTAAACTCTACCGCACCTCAAAGTTTTCCCTCGTCACAAACGTGAGACAATGTTTAGTGTAGAAACGGAAGAGAAAGATTGCAGAGGATACGAAGTTGTTTGGAATTGTCGCTATATCTTAAGACTGACACTAGAGGCGATAGTTAAATATCAGTGCATCATTGCTTGCGTCATCACTTGACTATTATCTGTGGAACTGGGAATAATAGGTAGCAATTGTCACACAATTGTATACCAATTAGTCATCTGCCTTGTATTGTATAGAGTAAAGTTGCTTTTGTACACCCTCATGCTGCATCGATCTATCAACAGTGATCAAATGAGATCGTTCACATTGAAAATGCGATTCAATAGACAGCACATTGCAAACCTTTTATTTATCAGATATTCTGTTGGTCATTTTCAGTCATGTGATCCAATGCTTCGTATGGGTAATTTATTTGTCGTTTGTAGCATTGATGAAAACATTACCATTCATCACCATCTTAACAGTATTGTTTGCGTGAAACACTCAACAGAGTGAATTCTCATAAACTCACGTAGTTTTGTCTGGATAACGAACGAGGTTGATTTTAACCCAGAAGGCATGTCAGTGTAGAAACCACATGTGCAATTTTGAAGATAGATGTTAACAATGATCTGTCAGATCGTTGTGTATGTGTCTATCAGTGATGATTATATTACTAGAGAATTTGAGATTGCATGATCAACCACTTATGAAAAAATGGGAATGGAAGAATTGTAAAAATTATAGAATGGAATATTCATGAGATGGTAACTAATGGAAGAGGAAATTGAGTTAATATTCTATGAAGTCTCGTTCCTTGTTAGAATATTTATAGTGGAAACCTTTTCAGTTCAGCAATCTGTTATCAATACTGTTGGCGTTGATGGGTTGGATATGATGAACCAAACATTCATCGGAAAGTTGAACGAGATATTTTTTTTTCTACATGATTTTTCGTTATTCGCATAGTCTGTAACATTTCAATCTAACGAATCTGCATAGAGTTTGTGATAGTACCGCAAGGATTGCATTGAGTTACCTAAAATTTCGCAAATTAAATATTGTCCGAACTTTTAAATGTATGCAAATACAATACCCGCTCAAATGAATTTATAATTTATGCATATTGGAATGGAGGAATAAATGAACGAAAATAAATTTAGATACACGACTGATCGTTCATGAGCTTTCTGATGTTGTAAGTAAAATGTATTTTATAGCAGTTTGAACTTACGACAATTCTGTTACCGGATCCGTTCCACTTTCATTCCGGTTTATCCATTTGGTATCAATTGATCCGATGAATTCCTACCAATATTGGTTGTCATAATTTTCTCCACATGAGTATATATGGACAGGTATAATTGATGAATATTATTTGCCAATTGTGTTGCAGACACAATGCCTAAGCGAACTGCCAGACGTTGCTCCATGTAACGGCACAATACGCTTGCCACCACCATGTGAGGAATCACCCAGCTCGGGTAGCAGTAAAGACCGGAGTAACATCAGTCCGAGACGTAGATGCCGTATCCTAGCACCAATATTGCTGTTAGTCACAGCGTTATTGTTAGGTGGACTCTGTTTGCCTCTCCTTTTGCAAACTGCCCCAGCGACTCATGAGCAAAGGCTCGACGTTATCAGGAGAATTCTTACTGAAGTGCCTCTGATAGATGGGTAAATTCATTAGAACAAATTCAATTATGTTACTTTCATTTATTTATTTTCTTTCTATATCTCACTCTGCTTTTTCTTCTCACGACAAAATTGATTGTAAGAAACGAACAAAAAGAAAAGTCTTTTCGATTTATCGATTGTGTCTGTGTGTGATTTTCATTTTTCTTTTCCTTCAGGCACAATGACTTGCCTTGGAATGTAAGAAAGTTTGTACACAATCAACTGGGCGAGGTGAATCTCAGCAGTGACCTGGGTAGAGTCGATCCATGGGCCAGATCTGACTGGAGCCATACCGACATACCGAGATTGCGCGCTGGTCTCGTTGGTGCTCAAGTAAGTTGATTACAAATCGAATTCGAACTCTCCTGCTTTCTCCACTGACTTTTGGCGGTGGTTCGCTCATTCGTTTGCTCATATAGCAGCAACAGAAATCTCTCTCAACAGTTCATTACGACCAATCACTGTTTCAGGCCAATTGAATACAACCTGAGTAAATGATGGCATTTTATTGCTGTATCAAATTAGACACGTACGATCATCAGGATTGTTTACTTTCAGTATTTCTGGTGTCTTACTTCTTTTAATGAATTAAATTTGATAGTTCAGAAAATGTTTCCAACCACCCTTAACTAGTTGCGATATATTTCAATCTATTTTATTCGTATAATATCATGATTCTCACAGAAGGGTTTTACGTATCGAATAATTAAGGTGCCCATGACAATATCGCTCGGATGCTCGTTATTCTTGCGGAATTTCGCGGTCAGACTGGAGATCTCAATGGTACCATAACTCACCACAAATAAGCAGTAGGATCACCTCAATATTTCTATATTGGAGCGGGGGCGAAGTCCTCGTTCGATCCAAAGATAAATTTGTTGGACATAAGTCCACCCAGAATCGTGATAAGTTACGATCGTCGAAACGGGTCAACAAGTGAGCGTTAACTCTTATCTGAACACACGGTAGAGAAACAAGTAGTAATAATGGGTGAGGAAGGAGGTAAATACTGTCGGTGCTGGTGTGCCACTGACATTTCTCGTACGAGATATTGGCAATCGACAAATAGATTGATCTTTATTCTGTTTATACTGTTCTGTTATTCCCACACATTCTTTCACTGATCCATAAACTCTTGATAATCAAATTAATTTGAGAATGTTGAAATGTTAAAGTAGATGTACTTACTGCACAAAATGTTCATTCAAATAATTATTACTTCATCATGGAAAAGTTTATTGTCTACGACTTTTTCTTATGAAACATAAATTTGAAAATCTTTCTTGTTATGTTTTGTAACATTTCCATTAAACAGAAGAACAACAAAACACGAACGCATAAAACTTGTTGGACTTCCTGCCCTCATTATCTACATAATAGTTTTTCCTGCAATTTTTTGTAAATCTCGATAAAGTTAGTCGACTTTCAGAAACTTCGCTTTTTAGTTTCGATCATTAGTCAAAGTACTGGCGTAACATTGAATAGAAGTAACATCTATATCGACGTTAATGTTCACAACTCTTCAATTTTTCACAATCTTGAAAGTCATTTAAATATACTTGATATTTAGTTTTTATTTGTTAGAATAATACACAAACAAAGTTGGATTGATATTCAATGATTGAAAAAAATTTCCTTTATTTTCTCATTGTGAAGTTAGCAATCGCCACACACACTATATCACAGACTTTTTCAATATACTTCTTCTCTGTGAGCTTGTTTTCACCTTTTTCATTGATGAAACACGCGGACATAGTCTATCTTGAAAGGGAGGATTCGTGCAAAATGAAAGAAACTAAATGCTCATTGAAATATCGTAAATTCATCAACTACCATTGCAAGAACTTTTCAAACAATATATCATTATCGTGATGTACCAAGAAGATACAACGAAATCTCTGCATTCTTCACCCAGAATGATTAAAAAAATCCATTTCAGAACAATAAACAAACCAGTGATGGAAACGTTCATTCAAAAATTCAATCATCTGAGTAAATATGCCAATACTGCAGATAATATCGAAAAATCCAAATATCTACGTCACCATACATGAATAGTTCCCATCAAAAGTATCCAAACTATTTTCAGTGCTTTCCAAACTATCATTCATTAAATTTTTCAATTATTGAAACACTTCTGGGGTGTTATCACCTCCTCGTACATTCGATCTACCAATCAACATGACATATCAAAAACAAACAAGAGAATTCTACTGTTTGATCATCATCACATTCCCCATCATCAATTTATATATAAACAACCTGGTTATAATCAATATGTCGAGTACCATTCAACGTCATATCATTATCGATTTTCCATTTTTTTTTATTCACAACCATCAGCTTTAAACGTACCAAGGTTGACCAATCCGCGTTCGCTATCTCACCGTGCTATTTTCGTTCTTCATTATAGAGCGTTGGTGGAATATCGAGTCGAAACCGTGTGTATACTATATATCTAGAACAATCGAGAGTGGCCCCCAGGCTCTCATATATACATATACATAAACTTGAATGTCACGAATGTCATATCGACGTGTGGGTAGTGCACACATGATTGCTCAACACGGAAGCCGTCCACGGACACCTCACTGATAATCATCAAACGTTAAGGTACTGACATAGCAGCAGCACCAGGCAACAACGACGACAACGATGACGATCGGGATATCGTAATATGGCAGATGAAAGAGAGAGGGAATGGCACAACTAGATGTAACATGCCAATCGTGATGGCACGAGCACAAGATACCATTCAGGAATGACCCAAATGCAATAGTGTATAGTGGAGCGCGAGAATTGTCGATTACGGCCATTCACACTCGATTAAATTACTGAGCCTGTCCACGAAATTGGGCAGTTACTGAACGACGAATGTCCTATCGTTTCTATATAATATCAACATAGAAAGCACATGTCGTTGACACCGATAACAAGTTAATTCTCAACTGTCACAAATTCAACATTGATGGGCAGATACAAAGCTGTATAGAATTAATTCACAACAGTATGGCAAGAGTACAATACCAAGATGCTAATGAGAGCGGTAATGAGTGATGGTTTTGGTGATGAGATCTACTGGAAATTTTGAAAGCAGGTCATTCGAACATTGGATCCTGTGATGCTGTCCTGAGTACTTTACTGAACTTCACTATCAACTGTCGCAATATCAAGTCGATTATATTTTACATATATATGTGTGTGTGTATATTAATGTAGAACTTTGGAAGTACCATTAGACCTTTGGAACACGAAGTCCATGTTTTTTCTCTCAGGAATGAAGTTTGTTCAATGCAGTAAACGTTTCACGTAGCATCAATGTGCAGAGTTTACCCATATCCGCATTTGACAAAGTTGACGTGGGCAAGGTGGATGGCAGGTGTCGATATGCCAATCAAGAGTTGTGATTACGTACAAACCTGCATGAACAGTGTGTCTCTATGGATATTGGTCTATCAAGAACTGTATAAAGTTTGTTGGTCATGTTTCGATGGACGTTGAAATCAAGTTTCAGAGCAATTACAGAATTTTGATGTATGCATTTAGGTTCAGTTTGTAATATACGAAAATGACGTTCAGGATAATTCGATATATTCATTTATGCAAAGGGACTTTGTTAGATCGGCTTATTCAATATGGGATACCTATATAAGTTATCCATAATTAGGTCATCAACACGGCGCAGGTGTACTCCACGAATTTGCGCAAGGACATATAACAAACTCGATTAGTCATTTGGTCACTTTGAAGGGTTAAATTTGATTTGGTGATTTGGGAACATGGCTGTAGACCTTTCCTCTCTTTATTCATCAGTTCGCTTTTGTACATCTTCAAAGCAAAGTGTCAAGGTTCAGGTTCGTCAAGTACTGCACCATCATCAAAGGTATTGGCATTTTTTAACTTTTTCCTCACTTTTCTGTCAAATTACATCGCTTCTAAAGAGGAAGTGACATATTTTGAAGTAGACTTGGGTCTCAGCTCTGAGTTAGCCATATTATAGATTCCATCCATTCTTCTCTGATAAATGAATTCAGCAAATGAATGTAACGCTGTAAGGCTATAGCACACGATGTTATGATACATAATTGAATGATATAATTTCAGTTTGTAACATCATGAATCTCATGAAGCAACGGTTAGGAAAAAGCATTTTGATTCACTACACTAAGTAAAAAAATTATGATCTTCTCAGTATTATAACTTGCACTAGAGATTCATTTCAAATAGCAGTACCATAAAAAGGAAAACATTCTTCCAATAATTTTTTATTTCCATAGTAAAAAATTATGTCATATCGTATTCTCTACACAACTGTTCGTATCATTTTTTATATGATTGTACTTTCATTATATTCCAGTTTACAATGTTCCACGTATAAGACTCTATTTGAAAATTAATTGAAAGTGCAATTTTCCATGTTTCAATCAATTTAGTCTTCAGTGGAGAGTCTTTGTTGAAATTCAATCACATCAGGATGAACAATACCGTTAATATACGTTTTTCCTTCGCATATACCGGGAGCTGGCAAAATGGTTTATAGCGACCCACAGTAATGGTGTACAGTCATATTACTGTATATAGTTGTTAAGGAGTTGTGGTCCATAGCAACGGACTTGTTCCCCCACGAGAAACACATGGACACAATTCCGGTCCCGGAACTGACATAGACCACGATATCAACCAAGTCTCTGACTTTGAGTTTTTGATTTACAATCAAACACTGATACATTTACTGATACACTGGTTCATTCGTTTGGAAAATGTCCGGGTATTCTAATATTGAATTAATTTATTCATATTAGATGTAAATATCATTACAAATGCATGGCAATGATTAAAATTATCAGAAAAAATTTAGATGTAATCTCTCCTAATTCTAATGAAGTCTCTAGAAAATTATTGAATGAATCAATTAAGCTCCAGTTCACGCGACATCAATAATGCCAATGGGATGGAAAACTTTTTCCATGGAGACATACTTCAAGAAAAAAGTTGCCCCACATTCCCAGTTCATCAGATTCATCCAATAATGAACCATGAAAAAAATTTATTGATTCCAAAATCACAAGTTAACAACTTTCATTCAGTTAACTCTTGTTTCATACCTGCATCAGGTTCAACTCAATATTGCTCCATAAAAAGAAATATCCCAAACATAAATAGGAAGCAGAGTTCATACATTTTGAAATGTATAACATAACATCTGAATGGACAATATGTTTTAGCTGTACATCAAAACATATTCAACATATGAAAGATATCAAAATTCAATTGAACATCAACAGTGGAATTTAAAATTTTCTATTCTGAATTTAACAACGATTACTTTCTGTCCAAATTGAAATAATACAAATACGTTGATGAACATTTTGAAATGAGGAATTTCCAGCTCTGTAACGTTTCAATGACATAATGTTGTTTCATATGTATAGAATTTACGTTGGTTGAAATTTCATTTTCAATGAAATGTATTTGTTTATCTTGCTTATGGGACCACTACCGGGGATTCGTAAACAACTCCCGGCGGGCTCGTGAGCTTTATCAATTCTGTTCTGTGCCATATGTCCTGTATATCCGACAGCTGGTCTTCGTATATGTCTACAGTTATAGAAGTTCATTGTGTGTTCTTGTCCGGGCGATACTTTAAATATGATAAAATGTACATATAGATATATCAATCTTGAATCTAATAAGAGAGAAAGATTTAATTTAAGACAAAGACTTTGGTACGTAAATGGATGCGCATAGTTAACTCGAACTTCAACTATAAACAAAACTATTTTCATAATTAGTTTGATGCAGTGTCAGAGAGCTTACTTGCATGATTCTCACATCTTTGCTGCGCCGCTTCTGGCACATTCACGCAAATTGATATTGCATATTCTCGCATCTATTTTATGGTTATGTGTGTGAAAGTGTATGGATATGTATAAATGTGTATGTAGGGAACAATGCACATTATACGGAACTGTTCACGAATGGTTTCATGCGATATTTAACGAAGGATTCAATGTTGGAAAACAAGTAATTGAAATGTAAGAAATACGACAATTTTCATTGCGTATTTATCAGGATGGCACTGGCAGTGCAGAATAAATTGGAAATATTGGTGTTGTGAGAGTTCTGGATCTGGAATTTAGATGACATGAAGACAAGTGATTGATGAGGATGTTTGTTCAGGACAGATGGAATATGGAATTTTTTTCTTTTACCTTTTTTTTTTCATGTTTCATAAGACAAGGATTTATGTTGGCATGATGAGAGTTGGGGAATATTCAGCATTTCCTATAAGAGAAAAAAAATTGAAGGACTTGAATATTATGGATACATAAATGTTGATGAACTGCATATTGTTCCTTGGGAATGAAGGGAAGGAAATTTTCCAAGGAAATTTTGGTATACACAAAAGGAAATGAACTATTCGAACCTTATGAAATCGGAATGGATTTATTATCGATTCATTAATGAGTTTTATTTGATAGAAAAATTTCGATAAAAAATTGTTGGTTAATCCCAAGGAAATTACAGGATAAAAAATTCTCATGTCATCATTCCAAGGTTTTTATTTTCCATTAACCATTAACATATTTAACAAAACATTTTTATAAATCAATATGAACCGTTGCAGCGCAACAAAATTATGGGAAGATGTAATTGAAAATAAAACAATGGAAACCGTCCAATGAAAAATGGAATGGTCAACATTGTCACAAACATGAACAAACAGGAATATTGGCTGACACATATACATCTCTTTTGTATATACATTTTTTTTCCCAGTTCTGTATAGCTCCATTACCGGATATTACATTTTTTTTCAAACATTTTTCAATTGAAGACAGCACCATGTTATATATCTGTAAATCATTTCTTTTTCTATCTTTCATTTATTTTTCTCTCGTCACTTTTCACTTATAACCGTACCAACTCTCATACACACATGTTTCCTTCAATTTTTTTTTTTCAACAGTACACACGTTTACCTTTACCTTATGAAAATCCTCAACGACATAAGTGTAAAAGAAGCTTCGTGATATTTACATAGCAATATCAAATATTTACGTACTCTGTTGCACTATTTTCACTTAACATACACCAAGTAAATCCCGATGTATTCACAAAACGCTTTGGATGCTGTGAAATAAAATCCCAGAGTATAAATCGCAAAAATAAAAACAAAAAAAATAACGTAGCAAAACAAAAATAAAGTGCGAAAAATAAAATTCAACATGAACCCACTTTCCAGATATTGTAGAAAATAACAAAAAGTGAAACACCATGAGACAGAAAGTATTGAAAGAAGGAAAAAAAAAATAATTGTCGTTTTTCATTGAGCTCTACTGTTTCACTCGTATTACATGTACAACCCATATATTTTATCCCGTCAATTCCACAAAAAAACAAAATAATAAAATCCATGATAAAACAAAAAAGAATTCTATCTTCCTCCATTCACTGTCCTTCTCCCTTCCATTATATACCTTGACGACAGGGTCGTTTCACTAACATGAATCTTTCAGTGAGTCAAATGTTCGTCTCGTTGGAAAAAGAATGGCCCATGAAACCCTTACAAACGCTATCTCGTATATATATATATTTAGAAAAAAAAACCTATCTATCTGTATGAACGAGAAAGAAGCGAACACACTTTCATTCATACACATCAGTGCAATAGTTCTTCAACAAGCACACAGACGATATGATATATCTATATACGATGAGTAGATGGTAGAAGGGCAGTAAGCCGTCGTTGCATTAATAGTGGCTGTGAGGAGAAAATCCGCATCGGTAAAGTTCACTGCTCACGGCGCTTGTGCATAGATAAAAGCTTGCTCCAGCAAAAGTGGCCTGAAGAGTGGCTCTGATGTGTGCCAGTATGTATATACACATACATACATATAAATATATTGCCAGTGCAACAGAATATTTGTATATATGTCAACCTCTCAAATAGTACATATATACCATGTAGAAAAGCTACAAAAGCAATTGTGATCCAGGAGGTTGTCTTTTTTATCCATCGGCCACGTTATTTCCATTTATTTCTCATACAGAGAACATTCCGTTTCTAATATACATACAAATATATGCATGCATCCACCAAGCAAATCGTGACGAGCACGGACAAGTGTATTTTATTCATGTATGTACATGTATTGACGATATATATGGTGGTTACATCTCGTGTTCCTCCATATACATGCAAAGCTAACCAATTCAATGTCTATATAGGTGAATGTGTAGTGATTGTTTCGATTGGCTCCACCCTTTCGTCGCTGATGTTCCAACTGATAGGGAAGCAGAAGCTCAACCAATCGATTTGACAATCAGCTTGATACGGATTTTTTTTTTTTTCGTATTTTGCACATCAATGTTTCCGGGTGTGAATGTTGGTGTAGATTGTGAGAATTTTGTGTATATGTTTATGTAGTGGTGTATGATGGGATACATGTTCAGCAGAGGCTCATCCAGAATGGGAGAGATCGCATATGTTGAATGTGAAAGCGATATATAAAGTGAGAACGTTGATCAACGATGCCGATTTAACAAACGATTACGATACAAATCAGTTGGAAGATTTTTGTTTGTGTTTATAGGGATATGTTGATTTATTTGATTTTTGTATTTGGGGTCATTTATATGGATGAATTTGATGGTTTTTTTTTATTTTTGTTAATGCATTTGTGAGTTAACAGAAATGGATTTTGGATGAGACTGCGAGTGGACAATGCGATATTGTTTGTAATCAGTCGATGACCCTTTATTGGAGTGTGGAATAATCGAATGTGCGTTCGTATTGTCGAGAGAAAAAATTATTGGAATTGAACAAATGATGGTCTGATGGAGGATTGTGTTTTTTTTTTTCAATTCGTAAAATGTCATTGGATTGGAATAATTTTTTGCTGCATACAGCGGATTGGGTATTATTGAATAAACTTTTGGGAGTTGTTCAGTGGCTGGAAGGAAAATTGGAAATATATTTTAATTTTTAATGTAATATTCGGCGAAGTAGATTTATTCAGGCGATAAAAATTTTACAGTAAGTTATCGATGATTTTTGTCAGAGAAATTGAATTAGAAATGTGCTCTTAAATATTGGCGCATGAGAACGGGAAGTACTTTCGAATGTTAGTCTTCATATTTTTATGATTTATGTGCTGTAGATTTATGATAGGAAAAATAATGTCTGATATATTTCTGGGACGGTTTTAAAATTGAATGTTGAAAAATGGAAGGGGCTCACTGAGTCACTATCAGGTGAACTGAGTCAAATTGAAATTGTAAATGCTGAATGATACTGACAATTCAACTTTTGTTATTCATATTCATCATGCTTATCATCATTGAATTACTAAAATCATAATCATAGAAAAGAGAATATTGATTTTGGCTGATTAAGTTAATGCTTTTGATATTTTTCATAAAATATCATCCTGCGTAATCGGATTATTGTTAAATATTAATTGTTACATGGTGCAAGTGCTGAATAAATGTTAAATCGGTTGGCCATTTCAATTCCCCGAGTTTTTGTTCAGCAATGAATAAATCTCGCTATATCCAGTGTAAATATATTTTTGAACAATACAGTGATGTATCCAAAAATACATCGAATAATTTTATGCACTTTGTCATTAGGTACAAAGGTCTCTGACACTTCTTGTCTTCTCATAATTTTGATCTGGATATCATACCAATGAAATTCAAATCATTTTCACCGAGATAATCCTCAATTTTCCAATCCAAATAATTAATTCCCAACAGTTAATACCGCTAAAGTGATCTTGTACTCGAGCAAAAACTTTCTCACTCGTTACATTTCTGCAAGTCACAACTCACAACCTCTTGTAATCATTTTCAGTTTCACTCCAACTGTCATAATCCTTCAACGAAATTCATTAAATTTAAATCCCAATGTATTTTTATTCATGCAAATAATTGTACCAATCATTTTCCCATGTCACGTCAAATTTAAATTGAATTCATTGGGCATTTCACTCCCAACATTCGTATTTAATTAAAAAATTTTTCCGTTTACAGTTCTGGTCAGCATATGTACCATGCGGTGCTGCTCAACTAAATGCCGTGCAGCTTTCACTCGAACAAATTGACGTGATAAGGAGGCTCGCTGAAATGAATGCACAACATTTAACATTGGTGACGTCAGTGAGCGGTAGGTATCCTCACAAAACACTATTGGAATTGTTTCAATTCGCTTCATATATCTATACACAAACTGTATTAATTCTGGAACGATAATCTCAGTAGTTTCAAGTTGAAGAGTAATATTAAATAAAATCAGATATAATAGAGACGAAATGAACGTGGAAAAGTTTGCTTCCAACATGGAACAAGAAATAAAAAAATGAAAAAGGACTTAACCTTTTTATGTCGTTAAAAAATTATGCCAATTCATATAAAGTTCATTTCGAAATGAGTGCGGTTTCATGATAACTGTAATTATAACTCCAAAACTTTAACTTTCTGAAAATAATAATAATATGTGTAAAAAAGCTTAAACACAAGTAGATATAAAATGAAAAAGTTCCAAGCATTTGTTGTAAATAATATAATATTTATATGCACAATATTTCATATACATGCACTTGAAATAAAAAGTTGTAAAGTGAAAGATTTTACGGATGGAAATATTTGGAATTATCTGGAAGTTGAAGGGCTGAATTTTTCTGTATCTCCAGCACCGCAACATTTGAGTACCATCACTATAGATGTTTTCCATACTGTAACATTATCACCACTACAACCATTGAGCACGGTCCAACGTTAACAGCATTACTTTCTCACACTTTTAAAAAGTGTCGAGAAACTTTTCGACTGTGTAAAAATCTAAGAACCGAGGAATATGCTACAAAGAAATCCTCCACTCATCGACCCAGTGGTGTTGGTGGGCGCCAACTTTCAAATTTGTTTCCTCTCTCACCAAATTTCTTTCTTCATTCTCATTCCCTTTCAACACTCTTTTCTTTTCTCTATTCCATTCCATTTTGTATATCTAAATTTTTTTTTCGTACAATTTCTTTCTTTCGTTACTTCCTGTGCTACGATGTTGTATCAAACTGGATACATTTTTCTGTCGCATCAGCAGTATGGCATGAGAAAATAATAATAAATCCCTCCAGAGTTTTGCTTGCAATATTTATTATCATCATTTCCACTACTTAAAAGTGTACAATATTATCATCTGTCCTGCTACAAACTTGATATACCTGGCACAAACTGAATAATCGCGATGGATGAGTGGGATTATCAAATGACATGCTCTCGAGTTAGCTGTATTATGTGCATATACATATATAAATTTATGTATATGTGTATATGTTGGGGTATGAAGAGAGAAGTGTGTGCCTAGCAATATTTCATGGCTCACAGAGAATGTGCATCCGCAATGCGGATACTGAATTCTAATAAAGCGTTTTAATGCAATTGCATTTGATGCATATGACACACATCAAAATGCCAATGATTGATTGAAATTACGTAGGTTAAATAATTTAATGAGCATGTAAATTGCGAATGAGATACGAGAAAAATAAAAAGAAAAAAAAAAGAATAAATGAATGTGGAGAAAAATAAATTCAAACGTTTTTTCAAACAATTGGATTTTATGTCAATCGTGATTTTATTTTCTTCAGGTTTGATTGAGGCACATCGACAAGGTAAAATCGCAAGTCTCATTGGTGTGGAAGGTGGCCACTCCCTTGGAAATTCCTTAGGGGTTCTCAGGACATTTTACGGTCTTGGCGCACGCTATCTAACGCTGACGCATGCCTGTGACACGTCGTGGTGAGTTGAGATAATCCTCTGGGGGACATTAGAACTTATTTATTTTTTCCTCCTTTCTTTCACGAGCCTCTTCTTATCCAACGAACTAATTCCCGCTGGTGCTGGTTTTTTTGCTTTACTGGTTTAATGATTCATTAAAATCGTTCACATGGAAAAATAACTTGCGTCAGTATGAATGAAATATATTTGGAGTAATTATCTACTGATTTCAAGGACGAATAGAAATTTATCGAATCACCAAACTGGAATGAGGAAAAAATATTAAATTAACAAATGAAATCATTGGATTTTTGTGTACTCTCCAGTCTTGTTGATTATTAGAGAGCTGGCAGACCAACAAAATAAAAATAATGTTGTGATTACATTGCCTTTGGTCCCAGTGGTATTTCGCTTTTCTCGTACTGAGTGAAAAGTTGGCTGTAGACTCGTACGTGGTTGGAAAAATGACTTTCTGGTGCGAGCATACGCGGATGGACGATGCCTGAACAAACTCGCCTTTTTTCACTAACATTTCCTCTCTCTTTGTCTCTCGACCGTATGTATACAGTTGATATGTACATGTGTATACTCTTTTGGTCTAAAGCAAAGTATTTTACTACGCGTGGGCCGTGTCCCTGAAGCCGTACTTGCTCTCACATTTTTCCTCCGTTCCTCTGGGCGAGTTTTCAATCCTTGCCATATATACAATGTGTACGGCCTCGCTTTTACGCCTCCCTTGATGGTGTCGACGTTGCAGGGGCCGTAAATAAACAGTTGGAGCGTTGTTGGCGCGCACGCCTGACATGAAATCACCCGGCCACTCTTTCTAGACCGTAAATTTCCGTTTCATGAGGCTCACGATCGTACTTTCTGCATTGCACACGCGAAAATTCTCTTTTTCTTGGTTTTTTTCACTTCATTTTTGTCACTGCATACTACACCGAATCGTTTTTTCTTGTTTTTTTTTTTTTTTCGTGATCTATACCGTTCATTGGTCAATAGGTAGACACGCTGTCTCAAGCAGTTGCGAGTTTTCAATCGCAACGATGAACACTTACTGATTCAAAAGATAATGAATGAAGTGTACGGATTCACTGTGGACTTTCAGAATTATCTTTTTTTTTTTATTCTCTCAGAACAGAAAAAAATGGGGCTCTCTTCCAAGTCTGAAGTTTCCAATTCTACTTTTACAGAATTGAAAGGTTTCTTTTTCTATTTTTCCTTCATCCATCGTATTAAGACGTTTCGAAACTTTCTGTAGTTTTGATTTTTCTAAATACGAAAAAAGCGAATGAAGCATTGTTGTAAAAATTCCTCATCGTTTGTTACAATAATTGCTAGATGTGTAGAGTGCCCAGGGATTTAAATCAGAATCTGGTCCGACATTTAGCAAAATTATTCAACTTCTATGAAGCATTTGCAAAAATCCTGACACAATTTGCATTTGAAATAAAATGAAACACACATCCGCTATTAAATTTCAATGAAACGATTTCAATGTCCAAATAGATGAACACACAGATTAAATTGCATTACTTCACTCATTTCGACATATTCTCGTACATTTTTATTTTAATACACTCCAATGTGTCGTTCAATTCAATCACGTATAAACTTTTGTATTCAACTCTATACCGTGTACGATTAAATATTTTTGCCGTCTATTTTTTTGTGTTTTTCATCCACTGTTACATCCATTAAAAATATTAATGTGCACAGCATTCATTTACGGGTGTGTTATACATATCAATTATTCACACAATATCAAGCGTATCGCCATACACAACCGGCTTTTTTTCAAGCATTAAGCTTTTTTATGCGTCCCTAGTCGATTGCGTGGCGCGAGTTTGCAGTTTCCGTAAATAAAGTGTCGAGATCGTTTACGATATATATTTCACGTTTCCGCTGTAACTTCTCTATTTTCTCCTCTCTCTTCAACTGTATTTTCATATATATATATAGATATACAATTGTACGTTGGTATACGCGAGAGCAAATCACGTGGGCCTATGCGCCAACTCACGTAACCCGCGTAAATTGCACACAAGTACATCGCCAACCGAAATAGAATGTGAGTAACAGAGAGAAAATGAGTCTAACTTACGGCTGGACTTAGCCATTTGTACACTTTTTATTTTCATCCCTCTCTAGCGTAGTTACACTGCAACCCAACCTTTTACCTACTATAGATATACACTTGTGCTATTGCCCGTTGGGAGTAAGTGAACCGAGAAAAAGGTCATGAGCGCATTCGCCATTTCCATTTCTCGCTCTCTGAAGACATTTACGAGTTTTGAGCTTTATAAGAGGGTTGCATGTAAAATTTTACACTTTTGTCTGACTACAAATCTTTTATCTTTGCACTTTCTTCGATAAGCTTTTTGTACAGAAAAAAAAATAATGGGGGAACAAAAAAATTTACAAATAGCGAAGAAAAAAATAGCAACAAATAAATATAGAAACAGAAGAAAAGAAAGTTTTGCAATAAGAAAAGATATAAAAGAAAAACTAAGACTTTTTTTTGTCTCATTTTTCTTGTTTTTCATATATTTTGTTTCTTTTTCCAACTGTTTATTTTATTTGTTTGTACTTTTTACTCGGTAGGGCAGTGTGTTCAGTTGGCGAAAACAATGGTACACAGGACAATGTTCCTGGTCTCAGCGAATTTGGAAAGGTATGTAATTAATTAAAAATCCACATATATTTTAATTAAAAGTGAATTTTACAATAAAAATTCAGTTCGTTTGTACCTCTATTCTGCATGATGAAATTGGATAATAATCATATTTGTGTGTTATTAAATTCTTTTGTAAACGAAGATGTGAAAAAAAAGGGTTGGAAAAAAATATAATAAATACAATTGTGTATGTGGGTGCAAGGACAAATAGAATAATTGAATAAAAATACACAATTGAAATTGTGAACTCATTCTATGATACGATACATGAAAAAGAATTACAGTTATGATCGTTCGGATATAGACGCCAGCTGTATTGGCCATCGCGAGGTGTCAAAATGTCGAATAACTCGTGGAAAACGTGGTATTAAAATAGTGGCATTTGTTGGGGTGGCTGCATAGGGTGGGTTTGAATTCGATAGACATGTTGGATAAACGTATAAATATATCTGTATTATATGACTGAATTCTGTCACATTGAATGTATAGATATAAAGTTGGTTATTATTTGTTCGCTTTTACGATCGTATATTGTTCGATACAGGCAGTGGTGAGAGAACTAAACAGACTTGGAATGCTCGTGGATCTTTCTCACGTATCAACGAGGACTATGAGAGCTGCACTACAGACAACGGGTGCCCCGGTCATTTTCTCCCACAGCGCTGCACGAGCTCTATGCAATTCCAGTAGAAACGTGCCGGACGACGTGCTCAGAAATCTGGTGAGTTTAAATTCATCAATGCCAAGTGTTCTGATATTAACTAGCGAACGTGACTACGTTTTATTATATGGATGTTATATCATGGATGTTCAAATCATTTAGGAATACAATGACAAAGGATCAAGTTTTCCTAAAGTTTTTGATCCAATTTGAATCATCAGTTGTCAACAATTCCTGCAATCAAATGTGTAGAAAATAATTTTCATTTGAAATTTTATCATGTCGACTGATGATAATAATTCAACAATGAATCCCAATTGTATTTTCAATTTAATTGGATGGGAATTTTTATTCCATATTGTTCAGTTAAGAATATGAAAAAAAAAAATAAAAGTAAAGATGAGATGAGAAGAAAGAGAATAAAACCGGAAACAGTCTGGTTAGTTGCAATAGTTTAAATCGGATTTTGCACTCTATGATTGCTGTTAGAACTAATTGGGGATTTATTTTTCTTTAGGCGACGAGGTCATTAACTGGCACTCGTATAGAGTACCAGTGAGCAAACACATTTTAATTGTCAGTTTAAAAGTGAACAAAAATGAAAGGGACAAGAGGGAAAAAACGTGAATGAGAGAATAGTTAGCGACGGACAGCAAAGAATATCACCAAGATAAAGAAATGTTTTTATAAATTCTTGTATAGAAGTAGATAATTGTTACTGGGTTTTCACAACCATCGAAATTACTTCAGCATACTTTTGAGGACATCGTAAATAGTTAATTGGCTCATTCGATCCACTCGCACATCGCCGGCATTCGATTGAACCACTTCAAGAAGCATAGAAGTGGTTTTAGGAACTTTCAGTGCAGACCAACGTCGAGTTTAATGTCAACAAGACTTCACCAAATATACATCTATATATATATATATCTATCTATCCATTGTACATATTATATAACTTGCATAAAGACCGTCGTGAAGAGAAACTTCGCAATCATTCAAAGATAAATAAGTTTCATTCTCAATAAGACTTCAAGTTCAATTCAAAATCACGTGATTATTCATTTTTATTCACAAACTTCGTGAATACGTGAGCGAAGAAAACTTCCACTTCGTTAACTGTTTCCATTCAAGATTCAATTCGTATAATTAATAATTCAACCCCAATGACAAAAATTAATTGAAGTGTATGAAAAATATTTTCAATACATCATTCAGACGAGATGAAATTACAATTCTATCCACCAATATTTGCATACTAACAAACAAATTGTACGAAGAAGTGCAAGATAAAATAGATAGAGGAAAATGAAAATGCAATTTGAATATATCTATATAAAATTGGATCAACGCCCAGTAATTATCGGACATCGAAGTCAACAAGCCAATTCAATTAGCGAACCTCTGTGTGTAGAAAGAGTGTGCGAGCGTGGTTAATCCTTAACGCAATCATCGACATAGAAAGGGTATGGCAACGACGTACAATATTTTGAATAGTAAACTTCGTTGCTGGTTGAAGTGTAATGAAAGATCAAGAACAACATCAAAAAAGAAAGAGAAAAAACCTCTCAGTATTCATACAAATAATCCACACGATCTGCTCTCATTACCCTGTAAGTCCCGCATAAATTCTCCATCGATAATTTAGTCAGGGGAATGTGGAATATTGAATTGAACTGGACGCAAGCACACGTGTATCGTGACTGTGGTTGATTAGCAAATTGCGGTTGTGGTAATTGTGGTACATTCACATGCATTCACACCATCAAACTTTGAAATTCGTCTAAGAATCGTAAATCGAGAGGAATGAGGTTGTGTTGGTGAGTTAATGGTCAAATATATTCCAACTAGCGTTCGATGACCGACATCCACTGAACTTTGGTTGTATATATGTGTGCAGAACGTGACTTATAAAATATATATCGATGTGTGTGTGTGTGTGTGTGTGAATATCGAGAGGTATTTGGTAGTCACTACCATCGTGTTCAACCTTGTTTCATGTCTAGCGCGAGTAGTCTGGCCACATTGGTATAGTTGTACGAGTCTCTGGTTCGACGTAGCGTCGTTGGTAGTTTCACTTTTGTTACTTTATATAAAGGTCTATATACAGATGTGTATATGTAATGAGTAGGTGTATGTATACATATATTTCCCCAAACGGATCGCCGGATGCAAATACGGAAAGCCCCCGGAGGAAGGCTGGTCGAAAGTTTTGGACGGACATCCGGCTGGCACCGGAATTATTTGATTCCGGGACACAATCCTTGAGGGAAAGAGAAAGGTGACGCTATTTGAGCTTTTGCATTGTGTATATGTGGACAGGTATATGATATGACAAATATCTTTAGCACACTATTGATATTTATAGAGATGATTTTTGGTGATTTGGTAGTTTGATTATGCTGGGAGTGGAAATCAATGACATTGCGAACGATAAACGCCTCAGGGGAATTTGCAATGGAGAATTGTTTGTGATTTCGTGGAATATATGGGATTGGTGAATTGAAATTGTAACGGTGGATGAAACTCTCTTTTTGTTTTTAGTTATAACTACGATTGTTTGTTTTGGAATATGTGATTAGAGTATTGTTGGATAAAACATCTGGGTATGAACATGATGAATGTTTGGGTATTGTTCGAATGAGTGAATTTTTGATTCGAGTGGGAATGTGCAATTGTTGACTTCAGAATATTTGTTGTCATGTTTTGGATGTATGCGGAGTTTAATTTATAATTGGGAAATATGTAAAGGATTTTGATGACACGGTAATTCCAATCTGGTATTTCACATTAATTGTAATAAATGTCGTTTTTAAATGTACCGTGAGAATTTTAATATGGTCTTAGTGCTGGTGAATGATGACTATTCATCGTGACTCTTCAAGAATTTCGATATTAGTTGAAGTAGAAATTTGTTCTATCGATTCAATTCACCCTCGTACCATTCAAGACTGAGGATTGTGCAAATTACGTTGGAAAATCGAAAAATTTATGCAAAAATTTTTACGTTTATGTTAATTATTGGATCATATTTGATTGATGGAATATTTCAGAGAACGGAACACAAAGTTTGGACAAAGGTTCATGGATTTATATATTTTCATTTGATGGACAATTTTTGAAATTTTATTCCATTTCGATAAACAGTTGGTAGAAATTATGTTGAAAGTTAATCAGTTGATCCCCTCGTATTTTCATTAATGAAAAACCAAGAAACTTTCATTACTCTGCCACGATTTTAATCTCCGAAACATTATTTATTAATAATGGAATTAACAGCTAAACTATTCTCGATAGTTCAACTCCATGGAATAATTAAACTTTCAATAATTCATGTCAATTTATGTAACAATTTTATAATCAGAAATATACGTAAAATCCATTCAATCATGAGCAAAAATAAATCTTTACAGATACGACCAACATAAATTTCAATCTTCATAAATTAATTGTATTTATTTATTTTTCAGGCTAAGAACGGTGGTATTGCCATGATACCTTTTTATACGTACTTCATAACGTGCAACAGCACAGCAACGATAAAAGATGTGATCGGTAAGTGAGCTTTTCAGCGATATAAATTGTTTTTTATTCCACGCTTATATTTTATTCACATCACTATGTTGTTTGACAACGATGATGTATCCATGTTGAAAACAATTCAATCGGTACCTTATGTTTCAGCTCACATCAATCATATAAGAAAGGTTGCTGGAATCGATCATGTTGGCATTGGCGCTGGTTTCGATGGCATAAATTTGTAAGTTGATCTTGGTATTATCGCACACTCTTTTCAACGTATTTTTCACTCACACACACACATTTTTTCCTCTATATATATATATATATATCATTCGTGACCTGTCTGTACAGCTCCTTCAAATTTTCCACTCAGTTGGAAAACTTCTCGAAATCAATTTCGTTTCGGTCAAATTGTCCCATCAATTCTATCACTTTAGCGAAAGGGAAACTTTCTGTTTTTATTCTCAATTTCTTTTCGATTTTTCACTTACAAATTATTTCTCATCTGTTTCTCTTTTTTTTCCACTCTTCCTTCAATTATGTAACAAAATATTGCTTGAAAAAATTGTTATGCAATATTTATAGCACACCAACTGGACTGGAAGACGTTTCGCGGTATCCCCAACTATTAGCGACGCTACTGGAAGATCCTACGTGGTCGGAAGAGGATATAAAGAAACTGGCTGGCCTCAATTTACTGAGAGTGTTTGCAAAGGTCGAGCAGGTAAGCAGAAAAAAGCTCTGGTTTTCTCCTTTTTTTTTCTCTCCGATACGCCAATGACGAGTGATATAAAATGCCAATGGAAGGTTCACTCAAGTTCCATTACTGAAATTGATTTGTAATAAATTTATATATTTAAATAAGTTAAATAAAAATTTATCACTCAAATATTTTTTTTTCTAATAATTTTTCTGTTGTGTTTATCCACTTCATTTTTAATGTTCATTCAGGTGCGCGACGAGTGGCAACGAGCTGCAGTATTGCCAGTAGAAAAAATAAGTCCACCAGACAATTCCGCTTGCGCATATGGCGCATCTTGATTTGCTTTGAGGACTTTGATATCAGGATATATTGATTTTCAACCTAATCCGAAAATTCATCATGGTCGACTGGAAAATGCGACGAAGCGTTAATTGAAAACGAACAGAGATAAAAATGGCGAAGAACGAGAATAGAAGAGTTGTGAGAGTACACAACAAATGGAAACCATTATTTTTTTCTGTGCAATAAGCTTCTTGATGATGAAAGAATTATTTGACCGACTAAACCCAGTAGAAAATAAAAATGCAAAAAGAGGAACCGACAAAGTGAAAAAAATATATCAGACCAATTGATAAGATCGATTTCATATGTGGTTTGCTTCGAATGTATAATTATTTCATCTCAGGTATTCTCAGTACTGTTTGCATAGTTTTAGTTATGTCCACAAATTGACGTTATGAATTATTCAAGAATAAAACACGATATATACTGGGAAAATACCAATCACACCTTTTTAACTATGACAAGAGAAAAGAAAAGTACGTGGACAATTGTAAGAGGGAAAAATTAATGTTCAGTAGACAATAGTTAATAAAGAACAAAGTGCATATTAATAAATTAGCAAACTTCATAATCCGTGAAACACAACAAAAAGAATTTCAAAGCTTCCTCCAAACTCTTTTCAACTGATATGAGAGGAAAATAATCACGATAATGAAGTAAATGAATACATAAAAATATAGGGAAAAAAAAAACATATAAAACTGCCCAAAGAGATTCGGTTCATAACGAGTGCCAAGACCATTTAAACAACTAAGTAACATGTGGTAAGAGGATAATATGAAAAAAAAAGATGTTTACCTCAGAATTAAATGAGATAACAAGAAGTATTAAAAAAAAAATTATAGAAAAAAAAAGAAAAATCTCATCTTCGCCAGATGTTTCTTTTACGAGGCAAAGACGTGTTCATACTCTATAATGTAGCAGATAAAACTCAACAAATCAAGAGGAAAGAAAAAGACGGAAAGAATAATGAGGAGGAATTCTTCTTGAATTCAAATTATCCTTTCGGCATTACTATTCGCTTTTTTTTTGTTTCAATAATTCTTGACCATAAATTATAGTGAAATTCGATTGATATTACAAATTACGAGGAATATATGAATTATAATAATAGATAAAGAAATAACTAATGGAATAAAATGAACAAGATACAACACACAACTGCCTAGATCTCAGAATTACCAATTGTACTAATTATATATGTATATTTAATCATAAGTCCAAACGCACAAAGGACAAAGTTTGGAGACGTATAAAGTAATGTATAAAGGAGACAGTCGTTCGATGCAAACATGAATTAAACATACACATTATTTATTATTTATGAATGTAAATATAGAATAATAATTTACATGCTTTTTGGTTTGAACGTGACACCTCCTTTCATATTTGCATCGTCCCCTCTTATGAATAAATAAATCAATATAAATATATAAATAAATATAACAT
>JABMBR010009015.1:0-47295 GCA_018881525.1 Meteorus sp. PSUC_FEM 10030008 | reverse complement strand
TTAATTTTTTTATTCCCCCCCCCCCCCTAGTGGCTTCAAAAATATATTGACAGAATATCAGCCCTCAAAATTTTTGATGACCAGAAATTACCCAATCACGTTTTGATAAACGAATATTTACCAGGCCAAGGAATCATGGTAACATCAACTTCTATTACGTCAACATTTGTATGATTATATGTGGAACCAATTCATGAAATCCAAAATTTTCAAGGGTCATACTGATGGACCGCTGTTCCATCCCATTGTCACCACAATCAACTGTGGTTCACATACAATTCTTGAATTCACAAAACGATTAGATACAAATGAAGTAAGTTACATTAATACATTCACTGGAGTATTCAACTTCAATTTCTTGGCCTCTTTCAATTTTAGGAACAGAGGCAGCTCGAGACGGAATTTGGATTTTTGCTTGAAAGGAAAAGTCTTTTAGTACTACAAGGAGACTTATACCACAATTATCTGCATTCGATAACTGAGAGAAAATCTGATGAATTATCAGTCAATAAAATTCGGAATATTAATTTGTGTTCGGAAAACTATGCCGAAGGTGAATTCATTGAGAGAGGTACAAGATTGTCATTAACTATAAGACATGTACCGAAAACATCTAAGCTGAAACTGAAATTCTGAGTAATACAAAATATCCTTTAAATTTTATTATATCCATCGAATTTAAATACATTATTCACAAAGTTGTAAATCAATTCCCACCTATTCACATGGAATTTTGGGCGACGATGAATTATCTACATCTTCATAATTCTCAAGACTGACGTCCATGATCTCTTCATCAGATTCATCTAACATTGCTTGTAAGGAGTGAATAGAAGATATTAAAACATGGAACTGTTTCCGTCTCATTTCGAGTTTGTGATCAAGTTGCTCCGATTTTTCCTGTAATGAAAGAAGTTTTAGAAAAGGATACACGGAACACTATATCTGTAACATCAGTACACTTACTTTCAGAGAACCCAATTCTTGCTTCAATGTACTCAGTTTAATATTCGTTTCCTTTCTATCCGGTTGTTCATTTATTACTTTTGCTAGTACATCATACTCCATACGATTCTTCCTTATTTGTTTAGCTTCTTGTAATTCGGTTTTCGTTTTTTCTATGTCTTTTTTCGCTTTCTCAATCTCAATCTCAATTTGTTTCGATAACTCTTCATAGTTTTTCAATTCATCTCGGCTCATGATTGACACTAACTTTGATTTTTTTTGAGCAAACTCGCATTGTGCTAATTGGGACAGCATCCGTTCATGTAGCGTGTTGTCCACATCTGGACTACTAGCCCACTTAATAAATGATTTCAGCAAAACGTTTATCCGCCGATCGTCACCAGTTCCATCACCATCAATCAACAGTCTCCGTCTTATCACTTCCTCTGAAATATACAGTATTGTCATTCAACCAACATAGGCCAGAATTGTCAAAATCTAAGAAACCGACATAATCTCCAAACGCAATTTCACGATAACCATAACCTATAATTGACAGGGACCGCTTACCGTCAGACATTTTTACACTTCTTTCTGTTCAAAAACTGAAAAAATGAAATGATTAAATCGTGATTAATATCATTCAATCTCACAATCGGCACTGTTGTTTATATACTCTACATGTAGCATTAGAAAAACAACACGCGAATGTTTACACTTCCAAACGCCAGTTCCGATACATCACGCTCTTCACAAAAACGCTGTGGTCGTTCAATATACTATTAGAGGGGAGAAACGCATGTGCTAGCCAACAAGTAAACAACAATTAGTAACAATGCTCAATAACGTAATGAATAAAGTGAACAGAGTGTCTAAACTTTTGCAACCAATAAGAGCAATCAAAAAGGACGAAAAGACACGCAAGGATGACCTTGCAAAGAGTTATAGGGTTTGTCAGTTTTACTTGATTCTTAACCTATATTGAATAATTGATCATGCCCTGAATATGATATCGTGTAGCTGATGTTGGATATGGGAATAATTCGACAAACAAGTAATGGAATGTACGCACTGCTCCCACTCGGACATCGAGCGCTTGAAAAGTTGATTTCAGTAGTAGACCATGAGATGTCTAATATCGGTGCCCAGAAGATGCTTCTTCCAAACTTGACGAATGCAAGCTTATGGAAAAAAACTGGGCGATTGGAAACTATGGGTCCTGAACTTTTCATGCTTGAGGATCGACACAAGTCCAAGTACATATTGAGCCCTGTAAGTTCGTCCTCATAGGAAAGTATCACCTTTGAAGTAGTTGCGTCCCAGATGTGCGATCGTATAAATGTACAGATTTTCAAAACAGTAAAAACTCTTCGCTTCCAAAGCCTTCTACCATAATGAAATAATGCTTTCGTACAATTTTTCAGACTTATGAGGAAGCCATCACAAGTTTGATAGGCTCTGTTGGACCAATACAAAAATACCAGTTACCTATGTTGTTATATCAAATATCGAATAAATGGCGAGATGAAATGAAACCAAGATTGGGGTTATTTCGGAGTCGGGAATTCATGATGAAAGATCTCTATTCCTTCGATTTAACCGCTGAGAATGCTCAGCAAACTTACAAAAACGTCCAAGATGCATACAGGAGTATATTCAAGGTGATAGGTATTCCACATATGGTCGCGGATGGCGATACGGGAGTTATGGGTGGCACAATATCTCATGAGTATCACTACCTATCGTCTATCGGAGAAGATCAAGTACTATCTTGTCAATCTTGCAACATCTATACCAATGCGACACTCAATGAGGATTCAGTATGTAAAAACTGTCAGAAAGAGATGATGCGTTCATCGGCTATTGAGGTGGGCTTTGCAAAATAGAAAAATACTATGATCATACGACGAAGCCCGATAATTTCGATTGCTTGTTACAGGTGGGACATACCTTCTTACTCGGAACAAAATATTCCAAAATCCTCCAAGCATTATGTCACACTAATGATTCTAAAGTTCCTTTAGTTATGGGTTGCTATGGGTTGGGGTTGACAAGGATATTAGCCGCTGCAGTGGAAAAGTTATCGTTAGATGAACATCTCCGGTGGCCGAAGAGTATTGCGCCGTACACAGCATGTGTTATTCCACCAAAAGAAAATAGTAAAGAGTCTCAGGCTATGCCCCATATTGAAAGAATAATTGAGATGCTTTCCAACGAGAATGTTGATTTCGTGGTTGATGACAGAATACAATTAACGATTGGAAGGCGCATGTTAGATGCCACCAGAACTGGTTATCCATATATCATCGTGGTTGGAAGAACTGCTACTTTACCTGATCCACTATTCGAGTTCTTCGACATTAACGCTTCGAAACAATCGAATTTGAGTTTTGATGGATTACTAGATTTCTTCCGAAATACTGATCTAGAAGAAAAGATTACAGCAACAGCATAATTCAGATTCCACTTGATAGATGCACTTATGCCTCTCTGTAAATAATGTGATATAATTGTGGTATTTTAGAATTATAGGACTATTGAGTACATTTATGAATGTTCAAAATTACTTCGTAATTGCAATTTTCACTTTGTGATAAGCATTACACAAAAGACCACGTAAATTCCAAATATTATCGAAAGTCTCTGGCTGTACATTGTATGAAGCATCTACAGCTTTTGCCCAAATTTCTATTTCACCTAATTCAGAATTTATTGGTATATCAGCAGTCCAGAGGGTCCAAGCCCAGTGCCGTCCTTCCTTGGCATTTTCATCTCCAATCAAGCAATCAGCAACATGCCATGTTTTTCCTTGATCGACCGTCAAGTCAACGCGAATAATTCTGTTTCCGCCACCTGACCACGCATATCCTATAACCAATTGATCCCAAATTACTTAGTACTCATCCAAATACAATTCATGATATTCAAATTGATGTATAAATATACCTTTCACACAAATTTTTCCATCGACTATTTTGACGTGTTCACCAGATACTGGACTGCATATGGCAGATATAACAGGCATATCCTGGATTGCTGGAGATTTGGAGAAGTCGACGGTATCCCAGTTGACACTCGGAGAAAAACCTTTGTAGTCACCTCTTTGGAACTGTGACATACTTTCCTCTTTGGAAATTACTATTTTTGCTAACCATTTAACATTTCTGGCTCCCACAACGCCAGGTACGATTACTCGAATTGGATAGCCATGATCTCTAGGTATCGGTTGCCCATTCATTTCATATGCCAATATTATGTCAGCTCTAGGATTTAGAGCTCTACTGATTGGAATACTGGCGCCATAAGGCACTCCTGAAGGATCTAAATCTAGTCCTTCGAACTGGATATGATCCCAGTCGTCTTCATTTATATTCAAATCTGCTAATACATCACAGAGACGTGCTCCTGTCCATGTAGCATTCCCTACTGCACCAACTCCCCAACTCAGGCCCTTTAAGGGTCTCACCTGCAATCATAAAATAAAACTTTTATGGAAGATTATCAGTTTACTTATATAATCATGTCAGATAATAACCGCATTCATCTCCGAGCGTCGATTTCCACCACACATGACTGCAGCCGTAATTGTGTGTTTGGGATACTTTCTGATGGTTTCAAAGTCGAGAATTTTCTTCGTATCATCCTCTATTGCAATCTCAAGCTCATACTCAGCAATATCGACTTCAGGTACAGGCAGATGATTTCGGACATAAAATAAATCTCTAAAATGATTGAATATTTGATGCTTCATAAAGAGATATCCTTGAATTGAATGTAATTCAAAATTTATTTATGAAAATTTCACTAACACAGGCGTTTCAAAACTTTCGACCAATATAGGCGCAGGAGTTTCACCACAGAATGGTTTTGGACCGTTGACTATCAGTGATTTATGTCGCTTAGGATCACTTGAATAAGGATCATCCGTTTTCAGACACTGTTCATCACCAGCTTTTACAACTAAATTTCCAATCCTCATTGACTCTAAGAGCTCATAAATTTCAGGTACATTGTGGTTAGCAAATATTGCCCAAAATGGCTCTATCGAGGCACCTGCTGCCATCATTATCTTGCTGGAACCACCAGGATGTTTCGCAACAAAATCTGTTATATCGTAGACTCCTTCTCTGTAATGAACCCATATCCTATTCTCTTGATTATCATGTTTTCCCACTTCTTCCGCTGTATAATTTTTCAAATTTTCTAATCGTACTCCTGGGATTGTGTCCTTTTCAAGTGCATGTACTGATATCTTGAGGGAATTAATGCCATAAATAAATGCCACCGCTGAAGAAGCAAGTGCCACACTTATCAGATACTTCGAAGCATTTGATCTATGCGTAAAAAAATAATCATCTTGCTTATCGCTCGAAAAATATCTGTGTGGCGATGTATTATTATGAGACGTTCCGACTACCCTTATGAACTCACAGTTCCTGAAAACGTGAAATGCATAATTGTCACATTGATTCAGCGTTCGAATCTCATAGTTGAGATTGTAATATTGAAAATAAGGCTACCGCCTCCTTTTTCATCTCACCTGTATTTCCAAAGACTTCGTTGTCGTATCACATTCAGTTTATAGAAATGCCAATTCATGTTGGAAACCCGCCACGCATTCATATCAATGAGTTCGAAATGAGAAGTCACAAGATATTCTCTAACTGTTCAAATACAACTGTTGTGCAATCGTGAATTGGAATTTCATCCCATACTGAAAAATATATAATATTTGGATGTATAGATGGTCCATTGACTCACCAAGTTCGATAGATATTTATCAGATGAACAAGAACACGAATACGATATTCGTATGTGTTGTAACATGTTTTTTGATGGCCCCAAACTCAACGTAGAAAAAAAACATACGTTCGTATCGAATTCGAAAAATTATACATTCCTCAAACATATATTTATACAATTGTATATACATATATATACATCTGCGAGTGTATATTTCCAATGGCGCGCCCTGTCATTTGTGTTGTTTTTGAAGGTTATGTTACACTTTTGTGTGTCTTCCTCATGAAGCGCCTATAAATGTCAATTTTGATAGACATTTATCATCATACAAATGATTAGATGAATCCGTAAATTTATATGTGAAACAATGATTGAAAATCGAAATATTTCTTAATGTAAGTAAATGTGAAAAACAAGTCCACATGAATATCATTGCTTCCAAAAGATTTCCGAGAGTGCTCATAGAATCTCAATCATGTTGATAGAAACGCAATAAATCTAATTTTATATTTATTTCTACTTCTTAATTTCAAATACATTCTGAAGGAGAAACCTTCCTAGCTGGATATTCCCGAATTCTATGTTAATCATACCTTACTTCTCCTCTTTGCAGGTAAATTTGAGAAATAGTCCGTTTTAAATACTAGCTGAAGCAAAGATTTATTACTCAACATTGGCTCATACTTGACAGACCTCTATTTGGAAAATTATGCAATATAAGTAATAGGAAATTACAAGAAAACTATGGCTATGCGTAAGAGAAGTGGATCTGGCTCGAAACGCCAGCACAAAAGTAAACTGGTACCAATCTACGAAAGTTTCTTCAAAGGGGAGGATTTAACATTAGCACATCCGAATTTCTGGAATGAATTATTTTTGATCAAACCAATGGTGAGTTACAAGAGAACGATGAGATGGATCTCAACATACTCTGGGTGAAGAAGAATGATGTGATGTGTCTTTTATAGGTTCCTCATATCGAAAGTGAAATAATGAAAATGACTACGGAGCAACTTATGACCAGCAAAGAAAACTTGAATTCATTGATATGTCATTGTGTGGACACTCTCATAGACGAACATCCGTTCCGTGTCGTATATGCCTTACAAACGTTAGCAGCAGTTATTCAATCCATGTATAAAAAGGCTAGTCAAGGTGATTGTGAATTTAATATAATCGACATTCTTGTTGGTTTCGACTCAGTTGAACAACGTATGACCACCCTGATGCAGCACTGCAATAACTTTCTGACTGGAGAATATCCAAATAGTTTGAAAGCCATGTGTCTGAAACTATTGCTCATAATCGTGACAGGAATGGAAAATCTCAGTCAAAACAGTTTACTAGAATACGTTATGGTGAATGGTGTTTTTGAATCTTTGATACAATTATTGAGAGATACGCCAGCGAGAAATTGTCACGGTCACGATGCGGTATTACTGTTAACTCTCCTAGTCAATTACCGAAAACATGAGAGCGCAAATCCTTATATTTTCAAACTTTCCATTCTGGATGATGAATTAGCATTGAATGGATATGGGCAAGTGATATCCACATCTTTAACAGAATTTTGTCGGCTATTCGTTCAACAAAAAGCTGAAGTTCAAGCATCGTGGCTTTCTTCTCTCACAAGCATTGTGGGGAGTATGTTTGTTGGTGAAGAGGAAACTAAAACGCAACAAGTACGTGCAAATAATGCACTTTTGCTCGCTCTTTACGAAGCAACACATCTGAATAGAAATTTTGTGACGACTCTGGCATGCACTCAGAGTGATACAAGTGCACCACCATCACCAAATAATACGCTGGGACCAAATGCTGTAGCGCCTGGTTCGCAACCTCCAGATACGACCGCACAACATTTCAATCTTCTCGCAACTTTTCTGCAATATTGTTCGATTGTTATGCAGGCGATCAAGACAGAAGCTATTTTGAATAATGTTAAACTGTGTTTTCTCATATTGAGTTGCATCGCTGAGGATCAATATGGAAATAATTTAATTCACGATGCAAACTTGGCGATAAGAGTCCAATTACATCGTGTACCTATGCATCACAGAAAAATTCACGATAAGGCTTCCCTATCTCAACCTCTTGCTGCAACTTTACTTGATCTTCTCGTTGAATTTATTACCTCACATATGATGAAAAAATTTCCACTCGAGCTCTATCATCAGTGCATTGGTGTATTGCAAAGACTTTTATGCTATCAGAAAAGATGTGGTGTCAGACTTGCGTATCAATGGAAAGATTTGTGGACGGCATTATTCAATTTACTCAAATTTCTAACTACTCATGAAGCATATTTACTCAAAAAAATAAATATCTTTCCTCTAACAATGCAGGTATAGTTTAACGGAACTCAAATTTTATTTAATCATGATCATTTCGTAATGTCAATTTCAATTCCAGGCTGTTAATATATTCAATCTTTTCATCACTTATGGTGATACCTTTTTATACCTACCCAGTTGCTATGATGAGTTGTACTATGAAATAATCCGAATGAGACTCATTTTTACAAATTTGGGTGCGATGGGTAAGTGATCGAATGAATGCAGAAGTTATCGTAAAATTTGGACATGGTTGAACGTAATAATTTTTCGTTCCTAAAGCTCTCAGATATTCAACAACTGAATCATATGAGTATAAAGAAGATGCACTGAAACTTATGAACAGTTTAGTAAACATGAAAATTATTGTTAATCATTTTTCACCAAAAATCGCAGCCTGGTTGGCTAGTGAAAGTCTTTCAACGCCAACTGAACAGCAAATTCTTGGAATCATCATCAAGAATTTTGAAACTTTGGCTTTGAAGCTACAAGACAATCTGGACCAGTATGAGAGATACACTGAAAAGCCAAATCATACGACCTTCTTCGAAGAGATGGTATATGCCACTGAGACCTGATCTATCCACTTTTTATTATTTGGACCATGCAAGTTCTAGTTTACGATAACAATTTCAGGTTGCTGGTGTTATAACTGATACTCGTGCCTCAATCGATCTTAACGCCCTTGATACTCAAGCTGTTCTTCAAGAACTCTCGAACATTTCGTAACAAGAACTGGAAAGGAAGAACAGGTTAAGATCGATCAACTACAAGACATTGAATATATTCTGGATGATAACATCTAGAGGAGACAGGAATGGGATGAATCTCCATTGATTCGTGCTGCTTGAAGAAAGGACAATGAATGTAATATATAATTTCGGTAAAATATTGAGGCGAAAAATAATTTCTGATGATTTTTTAAAGTTAATGCTCATGAAATAATATATGAATAAATCACTCTCGCTCCAGCTTTTCATAAAACCAATTGACCCCGTCAAACCGACCGGGATGCATATTTCAATGAATGTATTTTTTCTTTGATATCAGTGCAACACCAGCTCTTGATTGGTTTTCTCTATTGAGCTCCTTACTTATCCAATCCCCTATGTCAATGATTTTCTCCAAGTCAACACCAGTATTCAAATTTTGTCCATTGAGTAAATATAAGAGATCTTCAGTAGCAACATTTCCAGATGCTCCTGCTGCATATGGACAACCACCAAGTCCAGCTACTGAAGAGTCGAATACTCTTATGCCACATTCAAGACTCGCGTATATGTTTGCCAATGCCTGGCCATAAGTGTTGTGACAATGAATAGCAAATTCGTTCAACTGTTGTGATGCCGAGAAGCTTTTCATCTCATTCAAAACTCTCACAATTTTTTTTGGTGTACCAACACCAATTGTGTCACCAAGAGAAACTTCATAGCAACCAAGTTCGAGCATTTTAGAAGCTAAACATGCGACAGCAGAAGGTTTGATATCACCTTCATAGGGGCATCCTGCGATACACGAAACATAACCACGTACTCTTATGTTATTATTCTGAGCTTGAACAATGATCTCTCGGAATCGCTTGACACTCTCTTCAATCGAACAATTGATATTCTTCTGCGAAAAAGATTCCGATGCAGCACCGAAAACAGCAATTTCTTTTACACCTGCCTTAATAGCTGTGTCAAAACCTTTCAAATTTGGTACTAAAACGGGGTAATGCACTCCAGTTTTTTTATTGATGCCCTGAAAAACTGTTGTGTTATCTCCCATTTGTGGTATCCACTTGGGTGATACGAAACTAGTCACTTCTATAGTTTTCAAACCAGTTATTGACAGTCGATTGATCAGCTCGATTTTTACAGAATGCTCAAGAATTTTTTTTTCGTTCTGTAGACCATCTCGAGGACCAACTTCGACAATCTTCACAAAGTCACTGAGTTTTCTAGCATGTTTCGATGAAATACTTTTGATGTGTTTGGTTGTAAACATCTTTGAACTCTGAAACAAAGCAGGAAATTCAGCTTCTCTGTACCCATTTCTATTATCATCCATTATAACATAGGAATAGATTCCGGAGGGAGCATGGAAAAAATGACACTACAGCCACATATTTGCCCACAATTGCCCGATTGTAAAATCAGGAAAATTAAAAAGTGCGCCTAATTCTCAGAAGTTGCCAAGGTCGATCAATCGAACTGAATATCCATCGATGGCACAATCGACTTGGGAAATGATAATCGATCATGGGAATGATCGATCAACATGTGTCACCATGTCTGCGCAATATGGTTTCTGATAATAAAAACTTAACCACAATAAACCGAGACATTACTCACCAATTGAGAGTTTATATTCATTATCAAGATGTTCTCGTCTTATAATTACCTCTCGGCTTATGACAGACACAAAAAAATAATCAATGATTACTTCCAATTACGGGGCGGATCTGCACTGAATCTCAAACGAGACACGTATGTCTACCATCAGTCCCCACATTATGTCAACTCTTTAATTTCCAATATATTATTCATTGCGTAATGCAGCATCCTTATCAATTCAATAAACACGGAATCTTTTGTGTATTTCGTTGGAAAGATAAAAAACAGCGCAACGAGTACTTTTAATGTAGTACACCCTGATTTAAACAGCTCATGATGTTTCGGAGTGTGTTTCGAGGTCTCGGGACAAAACGGACAGTGACGTGATCAGGGAGAATCACAGGTTTCTCTGGCATGACGATGAAGACGTTCCAGACACTTGGGAGGCACGCTTAGCTAAGAAGTATTATGATAAATTATTCAAGGAGTACTGCATCTGTGATCTGACTTATTACAAATTCAATAAGGTTTGTGATACATCATTTTCAATCCATCTTTCAATTGGTAGATGTATATTCATCGCTCTAATTCCCAGGTTGCTCTCAGATGGCGAACCGAAAATGAAGTTGTTGTTGGAAAAGGCCAATTCGACTGCGGGAATAAAAGATGTCAGGTTAAGGAGGGGTTGAGATCTTGGGAAGTAAATTTCGGGTATGAAGAGCATGGCGAGAAGAAAAATGCATTGGTCAAACTACGTACGTATTTTCAGCAGATGATTATTCGATATAATTTCAATCGATGAAATAAAACCCAATAAATGGATGATTGTCTTTTGTATTGAAGGACTGTGTCCGGAATGTTCCATGAAATTGAATTATCGATCTAAGAAGAGGGAAGTCAAAAGAAAGAAGGCATTGAAGCGTTTACAGAAGACAACTGGCGAAGCAGAAGCTGAACCATCGAGTTCAACAAGTGTTCCCGAAGTGACAATCAAGCAAGAGGAGGAAGATGGTAAAGAACGCGAGAAAGAAGATTCATTAGAAAATGAAGAAAAAGATGAATCTGGAATTTGGCGAAGTAAACCTTCGGAGGATATTGAAAAATCACGTGAAGAGGAATTTGAAGAATATCTCACTGATCTCTTCATGTAAAATATCCTATTTTCGAATGAAATTCCAGTACTCTATTTGAATTTAGGACAATGGAGGCGTTTCATTCAACTACATTACAATGTTAATTTATTCAAAATAAAACAATCTTTACAATTTACGAGTAAAATATCAATATACAGTACAATACAGAATTAATGCACTCAAAGGTAGTTTATTTTTGGTTGATAAATTGTGCAATGTTTAACGTTTGAAATCAATTGATCAGAAAACAAGCGTTATGCGTCAAAAGAATGGTTCATCATAGCAAGATTATATGAATACATACATATATATGCATATATATGCATATATGAAGATAAAGATAACTGTTTTCAACATGACTATATTACAGTGAGTTTTGGATAATCGGCCTATTATCATAATTTTCTGGAACAAAAACAATTAACTTGGATCACAATCAGTTGCTTCTAAAAACATTTTTCAATTCGAATGTATTTACCAACAATTTTATAACGGTATAAAGACTATAAAAACTACGTTGGAAAAACTGCTAGAAACTGCTCAGCCTTATTATGCCCTAAAATTATTCTCAAATTTTGTATATTCTTTCTATAATTTCTTCTAGAAACAACTTCATGACTCTATGTTGTATACAAAATTTTCCATGATTTCGATAACATATTTTATCAAAACAATGATCGGGTTGATATATATTTTTACCGATTGTGTCCGTGTGCCAAATGAGATTCAACGCTCTCATATTCAACTACGAAAATACTAATTTCAATAGAGTATTCGTTGATCGCATATTTACACCACCTCAAGTGTTCTTCTTACGTCTGATTATATAAGTTTACTATGTATAACATTCTATATACATAAGTTAATCCAATTGAGAGGGATCACTATTTTAGTATTGTCACCTCAAATATGATTAAGTGAGCAAGAATAATGAGGGATTACGGCATCAACGAAGCGAGTCTGACGAAAACAATCGATCATGATTTTATTTCCACTCTCATTAGGCATTTTAAAACTTTCTTGTAATTTTTAGGGTTCAACTACTATCAAAATAATTTATATTTCGTTGTACTTCGAAAATGAGATATATCTCATCAAAAACGAAGAACTGCATCCAACATGTAATTTCAGGTGGAGAATAAATTGAAGTTATTACGCTTATGTATACTGTAATTCAGGGTTCTTGCTCCGCGAGGCTATCCTTCACTCTGTCACCCATATAAGGAGTATGAATTTTTGTCGGCAATTTTTACGCATTGTGTACAAAAGTAATTCCAGACGTGAAATGGGACTGTGACTGTTTCTGAACATTCACAACCAGAGGCCTCTAACTCATACAAACTGTATTAAATATTCCGTAAACAAATAATGTAATTCCTGAATATCCATCGACTCTTTTCCTTCTAACCATTCCGACTAACAAATTTCTCACCGAGTATTCTTCGCGAATGTGTAAAACATTTTCACAAATTCTTCCAATCAGAGATAGGAGATTTCTTTCCACGGAGTCGCATTCCCAAATTCAGCCATCATGAGTTAATTTCAGATATTTCAATGGACTGAACTCGAATCTCGCTTATTCAGTTTTGCATTAGACTCCCGCAACCATGCCGTCCACAGCATTTACAGCTCTGAAGTACATCTTTCACATAAATGTGAAATAGCTGAGGTTTCTGCTCCATTTCCCAATCAATTGCTTTCAATTTTCTTCGAACATGATCTAGATGGATTTTGTTTTTGCGAGTCGCTATCTTCGTCACTGCAATCTTCATCATGTGTATGAGTAACATTTCGTGGAGTTTCTGGCCTTGCATGTGGGATCTGACTATTATTTTCCACTTCCAAGGGTTTCTGATGAAATGAGAAATTTTATTACATCATTCTTCAAAATTAGGAAAGTTCGGGACTTTCGAACAGGGGCAGTTTACTTACAATGACAGGGCTATTCTGCTCCTCATCTTCTTCAGCAAGTTTGAAAGTGCGGGACCGGCTAATCATGGGTGTTTCCATCACGAATCGTTGTTCATGAGCTACTGTACTCTCATGCGGCATCTAACATAATGAAACATTGAATTTTAATGAATTCCGAAAGCATGGATGTGATTTTGATAAATATAATAACTCACCAACATAGCTGGTGCTCGGAACATATATGAAAATGGGTAATAAATCAAATTGAGGAAAGTAGCGGCATAAATATCCGCATACCTTACAACTTGACTACTGAAGAATGTCTGACGGCTCCCACTTCTGAAGAGTGAACCCATCATACCATATGCTAGGTCCATTTTGTGAGTAACATCCCTGATGGAAGCTCGAAGCTTCGAGATGTCAGGTTTCACTTTAGTGCTGCTATCTAGATTTCTATAAACGTTATGAAATAATTGTGACTATGAATGATCCACCAATCTATAACTTTTCAGTTAATGGAAATCAAAAAACAACTTCTGTACATACTTGTACATCTCGCCAAGCATCACATCGAGACTTTGTAATTCGGCGAAAAGCTGACATTTGTCAGTCCATACGTGCAATTCTTGCACTAATTCTGGAACAATAAGGAACGTTCTCCATCCGCGAATTTTCTTGCTCTTCAATATATCTCCAAAAATATGATCTCCGATGTACAGCACATCTTTCCCTTTAGCACCAATCATTTCCGTAAATACGTCACACGACCCACCAGAGTAAACTTCACCTGAAAAATATGAAAGTATGATAGATTCATACCATGAAGGATATGGAATTCAACGAGAGACGAATCTTTGCTGGCGAAGGTTATAACTCAGTCAATGCTATTTAGAAATAGTTTAATGGAAATTCCAACATACTCTAAAAGATCTTCGTTAAGTTCACCTGTATGTAAGGGACCTTTATGTGTCCCTAATTTCAGAGCGCCAGTCCTAGTATCGACTTGGCGTAATATTGTTCCTTCACCAAAAAATAGTGGCTTATTTGCGTCTACAACAATGGTATCAAAATATGTTTTCCAATCTCTATGAGGCTCATGAGGCTGTAACATAGAAATACGGCAGAAAAAGTTTTAATCAAATACACATTAAATTGGGAAACAATTTTTTTATTACCATAAAAAGTCCCACTTACTCTGGCACCATGCGGGAAATCAAACAAATATGTCATTATTTTATTTGTAAAAACATAATCGCTATTTGTAAGAATGAATACTTTGGCACCGCTCTCCCTTATCCTTGTCAAGAACATTGGCAATCGTTCATCTTTTTTAACATACTCGTCCAAATTTTCAATGGTCTTTGTTTTCAGATCACCCTGAATGTGAATCCAATCAACAGCGTTCCTCACATCTTGAAATATACTCTTGAAGCTCATAGTTAATTCACCTTCCTTCACACCGGTTTTTTCACGCGTGTATTGAGGTGAATTTGTGAAGAAGTCGATCAAGCATGCCAAGAGATATGTTTCAGGTAGATTAAACAGAGTATTGAGAACGTAGACCCGAGACTCATCCAATTGGAGGAATTTATTGGGATATAGTTCATACACTTGTGAACTGAAATAATAAGAAATGTATATACGTCCTATTTCTATCAATACAAGACATAACATATGAATTGGATTAATAATATATGGATAATTACTGTTTGAGGAACTCGAAGCCATGAACACAGACAAGGATATTTCCGTAGGCGTCAACCTTCAACAGATTCCCATACAGCGTATCAAACCATAACCCTCGAACTGGAAAACTTGGATCATACTCGAACTCTCGTATTTCATGAGGATAACCCAGTGATATTAAACGCTCTTTCAAAAGGTCGAAACCTAATTGCTCGTACTGTGGTGATTTATACTCAGCTAATGTATAGTCCATATCAAATCCATAAAATTTGATATTCTCCAAGTGGAGACTCCTGTTAACGAAGATTCTGTAAGAGAAAAAAAGAATGATGACTGCATTAAAAATCACAGTTATTACAAGTTGACATATATCAAATTAACCTATTTTGGGCTTGATATCGGGGTAATTTATCTATCATTAAATCATTGTTCCAACTCCATGCTATGCTATACGATGGGAATCTTGGGATTTCGTGATCACTCATGCTATTTCTCAATAGATGAATGTCATGTGACTCATTTGGATATTGGTTCCTATCTTGATTTTCTTGTTTCAATTTACTCCTAATCCTACCCATGACAGCATTTTCATTCGCATGTCTCACTTTTCTTCAATTGAAGAAATCACATGTTTTGCTCATTCTTTTGTCTCAACTACTCATCCATCCAGTCGATTCGAAAGCGATCTGCTGAATGACGTTTTTCATTGTTTGATCGAAACATGCTGAATAAAAATATACTGTGGCTTTATTTATTTTCATACGAAGTGCAACGATAAAACAGAAAGTTGAACAACAATACAAAATTTTGAGTGTGTCATGTTAAAATCCATATAAAATTAGAACTAAATAATGCAGAAACACGATATATATTCATAACTTTATTGTATATATCGCTCGAATAAAATCAATATATACGTATATGCATATTTGTGCATATATCTGAGCTCAAGTTGCACTCTGCACTCCATCAATACTTTCATCAAGCCACAATTTTTTTTCCCAACATGAGCAAATCAAAATGCACCTCTCACCGAATGAAACGACAAAAATACATCAATCAAGTGGAAGTGCAACTATTGCTCATCGACATTCCAACATGGTAAGTCATAATTTATGTTCTTATTTCCAACTCCTGTTAATTATTCCAGTCTTTCTTTTGCAATTTGTTTTTTCATTCAATCAATCCGTTCAGCATTCAATCAAAGTAAACGAGGAAATAACAGCAGTGAGTGCTACTGCCTGATAACAAAAAGAATATAAATATGAGCGAAACGTCACTCTGACGCAGAGATGGACTAAGATAAAGGTTTATATATTGAATGAGACACAGCAATAATTTTATCAGACATAGAATAATATTCCATGAACTTGGTATGAATCATATATTTACGATTAGACGATTTTTCTGTTGGTGGAAACTTAATAATATTGTTTCGTCAAACTCACTCATTAGGTGCTAAACGTTTTAGCGGTCCCTCGGATTCAATCAACGGTAATGCATCCGTATGCATGTCCTTGAGTTTCATAATACCTTTATGCAAAGAATTCGCTCAACCGTATGCGACACACAATGCGACAAATTCGTCGTAATGTCACCTATTTTTTTATCACGTATAATCCCTCTCACCAGAGAAAACACATGAAATTTTACCAATAGAGCAAACAAAACAGTGTCAAAAACAAGTACTTCACTTATTAATGATTACTTGGGTCTAATTGCTATAGTTTAAAGTAATGTATGTTTTTACAAGCAGAAAATGATGACAGTGCACATACAGTATATGAAAACACAAAAACAAGGTGGGAATGACCCAGAGAAAGAACGTCACTGACTATACCATTCAACGGTCGAACGCTCACTGACACGCTTTGTAGCCTGTGAGCCCCTTTAATAAATGTAATGAAAGCTAAATCCGTAGCATCCTAGACCTTCGTGGGATATGTTCATGGTAGACAAGTGGCGTGCAAAACCATTCGCAGGAAATTGTTGTGCACAGTAACACGAAGGGGTACGAAGTAGAGTAAACGGAAGTAAATTGACGGTGACAAGTTGAGTCTATATATAAGTTAGATTGTCCTTATTTAGTACTCTCTCTACAAACATACATGAATAATACTCCAATTCATTCAATTGTTACAGAATGGGGAAGCGCGATGGAACAAAAAAAATTACTGCAAACATTGCACGGAAATGTCACGAAATTCTCGTGACAGGTGTCAACAATTAATTCTCATCAAGATTTTCGATGTTGAGAGAATTTAGAGATGAATGTTTCGTGGGGTATTCAAAGGTCCAAAATGGTTCCAAATTGACCTGTGCATATATTAACCACTGTCATGAGATGAACTCCAATTCAACTCAGAAATTTGAATAATTGATGCTATTGCACTAATTTTCTAATAGAATTGGAATGTTCATAAGTTGCGGACACGTAATTGTGCAAAGCTCAAACATGAACCTTCCTTACCCGTCTACCTTTATTTGATGTTGTCTTACTGACATTTCCAATTCATCGTTTGCTAATGACTAAGTTTCAATACTCCTATTGGAAAACTACGAATTTACTCCGTACTATTCCAAATAATATTGGTGAAAGCATTGAGTATATTATTTTTGAAGATGAAAATAATCTAATGTCAAATTCAAGTCCTTGAGAATTCCACTTTTAGGTGAAGGCTACCATTTGTAATAAACAGATGTATATTTCTGAGAATTCGTATGTTTTTATATTCATTAATATCTTATCAATTACGGATAATGTTCTTTCTGCGCAGTTAATCGGGTCCAAGTTATACATCTATGAAATATATTCTCGCGTGATAGAATTACTATAAACACGAAAATGTACGGAGAAACTTAAGAAACATGCCATGACAGGTATGTACGAGGAAAATAGAAATATTTTTAACTGTAAACCCTAAAGCCTTTCTTAGTAATTTGCCAAGATATTCTGGCGCAGTTCTGAATCGATGCGATATCACGTGACGTGTGACTATTCACAAAATTTGGACGGAAAACAATTAGCACGCGATGTTTGGATGGATTATTGCGTGATTCGTGCACCTTACATAATTATATTGTGCGATGGAGGAATTTGAAGTAGTGATTGAAGTGTTATCGTCGCGTTCTCAGTATTGGGTGTATCATTATTAGTAATAAAGACATGCTAGTAAACAAGTTTGTCATACATAATAATCTTCATGCATGATGAGACCGATAGTGTAGCCTCATACCAGATTATTGATCGTAATTGTGCGGGACGGAAACCGATTGAGACTGCTAATAAGATATCATCATTACAAGTTGTCATCCAATAATCTGATATGTTGATGAAAAGATGATGAAATATGAAGAACTATGGAGTATATTTTTAGAACACGAACGGCAGTTTTTATGAAGCAATCAATTTGGGCGTTGTGCGCAATCGCTAGGATTCTCGATCCTGGCCTCGGGCCAGGACGTGGACGTACTGGATAACGGAAGCATTCTCCACGCATTTATCGCACACCTCTCCACTTCAAGTTTCACAATAATAAAAAAGTGTTGCATCACTTTCGAGCACTTGCTCTTGCCATTCATGCCTGGGTTGTGAACATCTGATTCCTCACTGGAGTTCGTATAAATATTATTAAAGGCGTGATATTGATGCACTCTCTCGGCCTAGCTTCTGATGTCCAGTATTTCTTCATTTTGTTTCTATTAGTCTGCTTTAATCATTTTCTATACAGTTTACCTGTGTCCGAGTTCACGTTTGTAAGGCATCGAAGCTCCGTCAATCCAGCTAACGAAATCCTGCTCACTTCTGTCATTTCTTCGTAGATGTTCGTCAATAGAGAGTAGATTATCATATACTGATTGGTGATAGTTATGCTTGGGGAAGACGTTTTTGTCCGTATGAATTGTCGGTGCTGATTCAAAAGAATATCAACGGTTAGAGCGAGCCGTTTATGCATTGTACTCAGACAATTAGATTAATCGTAAGAAATGCTATCATTTTAAATTAGTTCCTTTCTTCTTGAATAAGAATATATGATAGTCATGAGAGTTCATTACCACTGGCTGATGGTATATAAACGGCTTCTGTGGTATGACGCCGCATATTTACTCGTGAATTACGTTGAACTTGATATTATAGTAAAATTTGATTAATAGAGCAACTCAACCACTTTTTTCCTGGTTCTTATTCGCGTCAGGGTCGTGATATGTATGGTGAAGAGCAATATTGAGAAGAGTGAAGAGTCAACCGAATTGTTGGCACAACGACACTTGAATGACGACGATAATTTTCTCCTGAATTCATAAGCAATACGTTATGCGTGCTGTGATGAAAACAGGCCATGCCACAGTAGATAAGCCGCAATCATGGACAGTAAGTTCTTTTCGCAATGTATGTTTTGGTTATCATATGTAAACAAATGAATAAAACAAAATTTATTAATATTGACGAAGATTTCATGGATGCTTTCTTTAGGAATTCCATTTGTTCAGCAGGTGGAGTTTACATTAACCATCATAACTTTTCGCGGGCTACGTAAATAAATTCTTGATAACTAATGAGAGAGATTCTATCAATTCCCTATTCTAAGATGTTTTGTACAGATATTTGATAAGTCTCTGTACAAAATAATTTCATAACCTCATTGATTCGAGAATGGAGAGATACGTAAACTTCGAAAAAAACATCTAAATACAACAGGGAGCTACATGGTTATCTCATTGTATGATACACTAGCGTTATTTTTGGCATACGCAGTCTATTTTTATGATGAAGCAAATGATGAGAAAATCACACAAATTCTTCATCTGTTATCTGGGGTCACGCTTCGTATGAAAAATGTCTATGTCCAGTGATAAAAATAAATAAATATTAACCATCGGATTTTTGTATTTCATTCTGCCTAGCCATTCTTGGCATCGATTTCTTCATCTAGAATCGAATGATTAATTCATTTATAAATGAGTTTGGACTTCAGCCGTTCTCAACTCGAGGAGTAGATTTGTCGAATTTTACGTTAGACTCTTCTGAAGTGTTTTTCTGGTTGATGACCTTCGGCCGGCAATCAAAACAAGATATTTTTACGAACGCATTATTGATTGAGTTATCGTTGTAAGTTGAGCCAATACCAGAATTTTAAGTCAATATCATGGTCATATAACGTGGCGATTTCTTTAGTTTACGACGCACAAAACATTTATCAATCAACTTCATGTTGAGACGCGTGCTTGCTATCAACGTATACAAAACTTATGTCGATGTTGAACGAATGTTTAATGATCGATCACATCACTGTTGAAGTCTCCATCAATATATAAAAATGAATTATAAGTTGATAATGATTCATTTTTTGTGTGTATTGTTTCGAGAGATACATCCATGGGTGTACTGTATGTTATTACATACAGTAACACCTAACTCTATTGAGTTCACATATTATCCCACGATTCTCCTTACGAATTGTGTTGGAGTCAGAATTAATAAAAGGTTCAGATCATTTCGAACCTGTCTCTAAACCTCGAAAACTTATTCCTCATTTTCATGCAGAACAGAATGGATTTTCTGACGGGACTTGAAAAACAGTGGGAAACTTAATATATGATGAAAAGTATATAGGTGATATATCTATCGACCGGAAGATTAGCATAGTCAATTCAAATAACAGAAAATAGAATCGAGTATTATATTTTCCAACAATATAAAGAATGCCTCAAAAACTGAGATATCTCCTGAAACGTTTTAAATCAAAAAGTTCGACTAGCATATCTACGTTCTTGGACCAAAATTCTAATAACCTCTCTCAGGAGCATAATAATATGTGCAGAAAAGTAGTTGTTGTAAAGGGTCAACGAACCTTTGACTAGCCTGACGATACCATTTTTTGTGTCCACTGGGATCTTCATGATGACCAGATCCATTGTCAACATGAGCACTGCAATTTTCCAGGTCCATGATTAGCTGAAAATCAGAACGAACCCCTTTATCCACATTATTCCATATAAAATGTATGAGAATGATTTGATTTCCATATGAAGTCTTTGTTTACAACTTTAAAAATAAATAGTGTCATTCTCTGGTATTCAATGTTGATTGTTTGGTTTTCATACAAAGCTCGCACTGACATTTACTGCATTTGATGAAAGTATTCGCAGTGGTGATTTTGAGATAGTAATAAATGGAAAACGAATTCTCCCACACAAAAAGCGTCATTCAAAACTGTACTCTACCTATTATTAGAATTTAATGACGACTGCAGACGATGAATATGCGCGTGGTTCCTAGCAACTTGTCACGGGTCTTTAGATCACACAAGTCAATTGGATTGTCATTGGAATAATATGAAATTTGGAGACCTGTGCTAAACTAACTAAATGTGATTATTGAACTTTCGGGGGGCGGTTAGTATAGAAGTGCGCCCTCGTGTTCAACTTGTGTACTGACAACATTCTTGTGCGCAAATGTATACTCGCATCCCCGGCGTATTTTCAGATATTGCGTTATACTAAACCAAGCGTGACAATAGTGATGCTAGACTAAGAATAATAACTTAATGCATGTATATTGGGTTGTAATGTTTATATGCGAAAATGTGGGAACATATCAGCGCACGGCATTCCCTATTATTTTGTGACAAATAAATACAAATGGCCTCAGATCATGCAGTTATAGTGAAAATTCTAGTAGTAAGACGCTAAAAAATCCATTCAATTCGCTTTCCTTAGGAAGTATCAATCTACAGTATTTATACTTACTGTCATAATGTCTTGTGAACTTCAATGGTTACACTCAATTTTTAATAATGTTAAAGGTTTATGTTAAAATAAGTATCGAAATACACGTTAGACGAATGATTTCATGATGGCGTCACTACGGCAAAAAGTGGAACTAATTTCAAACTGCCGCTCAGAAAATTCGAATTCAAAAATTTTAAGTTAGATAATTGACATAACATACTGTCTCATATTGAGTTGTCACACATATAAATCAGTCTTCTTCTTAATCTTGACCGATTTTTACACTATTGCTTGTTTTACATTCTTGGGAAATTTTTGTTATTGAGAACAGAGCCATGACACATTCGGTATATGAATCAAAATGAAAATGTGTTGAAAAGACCAAATGACATAACAGTGACAACAGCACCAAATGATATATACCTACACATTTGACGTCACTTATACAAAGATAACTCTCACGAAAACTGTATACACCCATCAGTGAAGATATATGACACTTCGTATGTATTTATTCGACCTCGTGACGACTAATAGACCAAGAATGTCTATAACAATGGATGACAATTGATTAATAGGCAAACACGCTCCTTTCAACAATATCGCAGTGTATCTTTCTCAAACATTGAACAGAAAGGAAAAGGAGAAAACAAATACGCGAAAAATGAAATTGATGGATTCAATTTTGTTTGTTAATTTAAAATTTCGCCATTTTCCATAAATGGTAATGCAACGGCAAACAAAAATATGAATGCATAAAAAATGATGAGTAAATTATTGAACATCCACCTGCCGTATAGTTGAGGGACGAATAAAAGTACGATTGGATTTGACAGTAGGCGTACAATTGGTGCCCACGTCGGTGGTGGTAACGGCGGTGGCGGTGGAGTAAGTTCGTGGCGCCGTACGTTGTATTACGTGCGATGTCCCTTGGTGTTGATTGTTCTTGGTCTCTGGAACGTAGGAACACCGAGGTAAAACGCGAATCTTCGCGATCGCGCGTACGAACGTCGACCCGTTCATGATTATATTCATGCACGAATGGTCGAGGTGGAAAAAGAGAGAAAAAAATGATAAGAGGAAATGATGATAGAGTGAATATAAAATTGAAGGCAAACTAAACTACTTGACGTGTCGATGGGACGGTCGAGTAAATAAGGTAGAAAACGATTTGAGCGTTGAAGCGAGTGAGAGGAGAAGTGGCAGAACAAGGGTGAGCGCGTCGCGTAGTGTATTCCGATAGAAAATAAACGCGAAAAAAACTCGAGTCTATTGTGAAAACCGTAGATTTGCTGGCGAGGTTTCATTCACAGACTCGCACTTGTTCGCGATTTTACGCGACACCTCCCAACAGTGCTCGAGCAATTACACTACGCTGACAGTCGTGTGTTATTGCGTAAAATTAATCTGATTTAGGTGACCTCGAGTATCGCATAACCTCCAAAAGCTACGTCCATACATGGTCGCATTAGGACAGGGTGAAAAAGGAAGGAAATAAATGTACGGTATTAATTCTATTCTGTTTCTCTAGCGGATTCGATTAACACTCAACTTTGACATTACTATACGCCGGTAACTTAACAGTGTTCAATCGAAATTGAATCATTCATTTATGAATGAGAAATTAGCATTCTTTGGACTACGTATATACGGCCCATCATTTTGGGTAGCTGTCATTTCAATTCCTCAGAGACTTGATTTAGTGATATTTTCCATAGAATCCGTCAACGAGAAAAAAGATAATTACTGAAAACTATGTTCAATGACAGTATATCCTTAGACTCATAACCTCTAATTCACAAGCGAGCAGCCGTTGACTCCATATGTAATTCCACAAAATATTTCATACCGCCCCAACCAGTGACTAGAGTACAAATGTTTCGTAATGGGGACAACAAACAACATATAAAATTTATCAGTACTCCAAACCGCTTGCGGCGTAAATTTTTTCTTTTCATTTCTCTTTCGCTTAATCATCGTCATATCAATTGAAATCGGTTTGGATCACAGTTTAATTGAGCCCTATGTGTGTACCCGAGTTGCAGGGATAACTCTTTCGCATTTTCGTTCTCAGACACGGTGGGAATTGTCATGATAGAACTAAATGAAGGGTTACAAAATACGACAGGCTCATCCCATTTTTCACCGCCAAATTATCGTTCATTCAACCGGTAGAGTTTGCCTTTGATTACAATCATAAATGGATGATATCTGTGATATTTTATGATTATGGAACTCATCACTCTAAAATCATAGTGCCTCTTGTTCAAACTGTCAGAATTGTCAACGTACTATTAGTAGACAGCCGTAAGGATTCACACCAATCGCAGGGAAATAGCATGTTACCCCGGAATTTCCATATTACATATATTTTTTTACAATCGGATGTATGAAAGTGAAAAGAACTGTGATGGTTTTCAAAGCGTTCCTCAGGAAAATTAATTTTTTTCTATGACTACCGTGTTTTCGAGCGTTATTTTTTTGTATTCTCGATAGTCGCACGTTTTCTATGGGATTGAATTGATTTAAAACACCATCACACGTGGCTATGAGAATTATTATGTATCATTCTTTTTATTTTATGTTTGCAATAAATATTTTGTCACAGCGTTGAAGCGTTTTTCTTTTATTTACATCTTCTCACCAACAGCACGTTTATTTTACTATCATCAATTTTTTCATTCATATAGTCAGTCGATTTGAAATCTCTGTATTTTTGCATTGAATCAAAGATTTTCAAGGACAATGTTTATACATGAGCTATAACAATCATTCAATGATCGTCGAAGCTGTGGTACATTGAAGAGTGTCGACACAGCATTACAAGAAGAATAAAGTTGATAATATCATAAAGAATGAATAATCAAGCATTCAGTTTGGCTGAAAGGCTCATACCTTCAACCTACGTGCAACAGGGTTTGAATGCAAAGAAATCTCGTGAAAATCTAATCCGAAGTTTCATTGAACATGTAAGTATTCATTATGGTATGATAGTCACGACCTTAATTGAACCATGATCATTAATAAACGTGAATCTATTTCCAGCGAAAATGGCCTGAGGAAGGATGGGACGACGCAACGATCGAAGCATTCTTATCGGACCTCGCCCAAATGGACTCCAATAATTTTCCCCTGAACTGCAGTGTTGGTGAACGAGAATCACGCATTATATCAAACATTGTAGCGAGACGTCATTTCCGTATGGGCCATGGGATTGGCAGATCAGGAGATCTTGAAGAAGTCCAGCCAAAGGCTGCCGGGAGTAGTTTAATGTATAAGCTCACCAATGCCCTCGTATTGGAAGTCATTCGATACATGGGTGAGATATCAGAGCCTTCCCATCCAGTATGCATACGTCAACTACTAATTGAAATGAAATTATTTTTTAGGTGTGAAGAGCATAGCTGGCTGTTTTTTATCGCCAATGGCGACTGGTATGAGTCTCGTTTTATGTATGTTGACTTTAAAGCAAGATCGACCAAGAGCAAAGTACGTTCTTTGGCCCCGAATTGATCAAAAGTCAAGCTTCAAGTCCATAATCACTGCTGGATTGGAGCCAATTGTTATTGAAATGCAAATCATAAGGGATGAATTGAAAACTGATATGCAAAGACTAGAATCACAAATGGCAGCACTCGGTGAAAGTATTGCGTGTGTACTTTCCACAACGAGCTGCTTCGCGCCACGCTCCTGTGACTCTGTAGATCTGATCGCAGCACTATGTACGCAATATAATATACCACATTTGGTGAATAATGCTTATGGGTGAGCTACTCATCAATCGAATTGTTCAGATACCATAATCAAGATCTAATAAGTTATGTAATAATCTCTATTTGACAGACTTCAAAGTACACGCTGTATGCATCTGATTCAAGAAGCATCACGAAAAGGTCGCGTCGATGCATTTGTTCAAAGCACAGACAAAAATTTTCTCGTTCCAGTTGGCGGTGCAGTAATTGCATCATTCGATAAAACACTATTAGATCGAATTTCGAAAATGTATCCAGGACGTGCTAATGCTAGCTCTACGATGGATGTTATGATCACATTGCTCAGCCTTGGGATGGCTGGTTACAAACAGTTAATTGCTCAGAGGAAAGAAATGTATGCTTATTTGAAAGAAGAACTTGGGAAATTAGCCACAAGACACGGCGAGAGGCTGCTTGACACGAAAGGGAATCCAATATCAATGGGAATGACTCTCCAATGTCTCAGTCACCAGCATGACCACAAACAAGTAACCATGCTTGGTTCGATACTGTTTTTAAGGAACGTGAGTGGTGCTAGAGTGATCACTACTACTGATGTTAAGCACATCGTTTCACACAAATTCGAAGGTAGGTCTTCATATCGTTTTTCTTTATCTAATAACATTATCGCGGGATGTGTTTGAGAGAAATGTTCAGTATAAGTAGAAAGCATATCAACCAAATTACCGCTATCCACGTGGAAAAAAAATATATTGTATAACACGGGACTGTGACTTTATGACTGTAGAGAAAATCATGATAGTGATTGTGAATTTTATAACAGGATGGGGTGCTCACAACAGCAATTATACAATACCATACCTAACAGCTGCAGCTGCACTAGGTATGAAGCGGAGTGACGTTGATGCATTCGTACAACGGCTTGACAAAGCATTGACAAAAGTGCGTCGACGTTCAGCACCAGTCACACCGACAGCTTCTCTTGCGGGGTCCAGCATCAATGGTGATACTGGTAACCAAGGTGGTCCTGGTGAATCAAGTACAGCATCTACTAGTCGCGCGAGTAGTAAAGACAGTTTGCGAAAATGAACCGTGATCAACGCAACTGGTCAGTCGAATCAGCATATAAACATTAATTTGTAAGCAGATGGTCTGCTTCCAATATAATGGTCGATTCATTTTCCGAGATCTCTATGTCATATCATCAAGTTTATCAAGTGGATGAAGGGATCATGTGAGAGTGAAACGACCTATGCTGATACGTCTGCTCAATTGCGTTGAGAACAACGTGATATTTGATGGAACAATAAGTGAAATGCTTCTCAGAGAGGCATCTCGAGAAAGCGAAACTCACAGAATGGAGAAGAAGCGCTGGTCGCTTACTCGATATTAAGAGGATTCCCATAAGAACGATATTAATGTGATGAAAACGATTTATTCATCCGAATCTGGACAATTATGGAAATTTTTTATCTGTTACATCAGTTTCGATCGTATTATTATTCGGTTTTTTTTTCTCATATCTGAATCAGCGCAATCAAGAGTGATATTGGTCGTGTCACATTACGTAATTCACCCATATGCGCGAACCAGTAAGAGAAAAAGATATGAAGACTGATGTATTGTCAGTCACACATGAACTAACTCTTTCATAATTACACTCAATCGTTTTGATGACGATATTATTATAAAAACACAATGCATACATTGAATTATACTTTAAAGTATAATTTACTATGAGTACAGAACAGAAATGCATAATCGATCTGCGCGATCTTAAGTAGAGACGCAAGAGCTTTTACTAACGGTTAATTAGCGTAGTTTTTTACTTCAGTACACTTTCATTGGGCGCTTGATAATGCGAAAGGATAAATATTAGGAAACGTGAGGGAAAGTGTCGATTGGAGAATAAATGATAGCCCGAAAATAGTCTGTGTTGAAAGATCTGTATATGCGCATGGAGATTAGGATCAATCAATTGTAACAATAGTTAAATGAATAAACAGTAGTAGACCGTTTAAAGTTAGATTATTGCATGAGTCTTAGGTGGGAGGTAAAAAGAGTATTGGAGAAAACGGACCGAAGGCCTGGCGCCTCCATGAGACTATTCTAGATGTCGTGAATAATAAAACGACATTAGTTTTAGATAGCGAATTTGTTATTGAATGAAGATGAATACAGCTTTACACGTTGTTGAGTAATTGCGCTAATAATGTTTACAGACTTTACATTCACGCCTAGCTCAACCATTATTGTCTTTTGTTCATCTGCGATTTTATTTTATTTGGCATACAAAACTACTAAATGAATAAAAAAAGCTTGCGTGTAGATATAATAATGGATTCGTTTGACGAAACGATTCGAGATTGAAGTTTAAATAGAGCGTATAATATGTCCAAAGCAAAAACGGATGGTATTATAGACATTATCGAATAAACACGTAGACAAAACTAAATATCAGTCTTAAGTATAACAGTAAATCGAATCAGACCATTAATAAGCCGCACATATTCCTTTGTAAATAAAAAGTGTCTTGTTTCATTAACTTTTTATTCGCCGATAATTACTACAACATACATTTTGCGTGGGCATGTATTCGAGCACTAGGCATGCATTTTTTTATAAAAAAAAAAACAAATAAATTGAACAATAGAATTATGTGTAGGGAAGTTGTGCTCATTGCATATGTCTACAACGATCGGTAAGGGCCTAAGTTCAATATTTGATATTAAAAATCTTTGCTTTTGCAGTAACTATGAAATAAAATACATAGGAATATTGTATATAAATATTGAATGGTACATATATGATAAAATGTAATGAAGGAGGTGAAATCCATACGAGACATTCCAAAATTTTAAATCAATTATGTGGATGATATTTCGCAGCCAGTTGTGTAAAGGAGCTGTGAAATTCAATTCGGTAGTCTATAATCCTGATATGGGAATAAAAAATTCTGAGAACTATACCACATGCGATACAAGTACGGAATAGTTATACACATATAGAAATGAATAGAATTAGTAATGAAGTATAAAAGCTCTTCCCAAATAAATTGTAATTAAAATGATGTAACTGTTATAGTATATCTGTTTTTGAATGCTTGATCTTGAGTGCCTGCGAATATGCGTTCCATGTCAATCACAATTCCATCAATGCTTGATTTATCACTTATCTACCGTATTCGCACGGACCTCAATTTTATTTATGATATACGCACTATTGAATAAAGAAATACAGAAACGTTGATATTGGTGACTAAATAATGAGAGATTCGTATTGTACTCTCTTCTTGGTCTTAATTGTTGAGCCAAGGGACCAACATGTTTGATGAATCCTTGTGGAATTTTGAACTCATAATACCCAACATATAAATTTGTGGACTGAAAGTTTCATTCAATTCTTCGCTCGCATGTCAATGAATAACGTCATCTAGCCATAATGAATAACAGCGCCAACTGTGCGCAGGAGCTTATGTGAGTAGGTGTAAACACCAGCAAGTTCTGCGCAACATGTATATAAATGACATAAAGATTTGCCAGCTGTCAGAATTTACATGTTTTTAATAATAACAGAAAGTTCATTCCCAGTACAACGAAAATGTTGTACAAATTTTGTTCATAATATATTGAATCATTCTCACTCCAATAGTAACTCGTTTTATTACTGAAATTAATTGTTGATAATGGACATTGCAAAGTCTTTATTCAATGTTAGGGATCATGAAGGTTATGTTGGAAGAGATGATCACAATGTGAGTATGTCCAATAATATTTTGGAAACCCATCATATAATTGAGGCATTGAGAAAGAATGATCGCTATATTTTTGCATCATTTGTGAATAGAAAAAGCTCCAAACAATTGGACCTGAAGATGAATGTGATGGTGCTGTTGATGGAGTTTATGGTGATGATGACGATCGAATTTCACCAGCGCCTGGCGGTCCATTTTCCGCCCTGACACCGTCAATGTGGCCCCAGGATATCTTAACGAAACTCAACCAACCTGACGACCCAAATTCACAACCAGATTATAGATTTGATGAATTTGGATTTCGTGTAGAAGAAGAAGACGGGCCTGAGCAGAGCTCGAAGAAACTATTGGGTGTGCCATTTGTTGAGGACCCACAACATAGACATCAATGGGTAACTTTGATGGAATTCACTCGTACTCAAGAGATATCAGATGTTACATGGCAGCGAACGGATGAGCGATTACCTCGCACGGAAAAACTTCGTGAAATGGTCCGACGTGGTATACCCCACTCGCTGAGACCCCGGATATGGATGCGAATGTCTGGTGCGTTACAAAAGAAGGTTGCATCTGAGATGACGTACAAAGACATCGTAAAAGCATCCAGCAATGATGCATTAATGACGAGTAAACAAATAGAGAAAGATTTATTGAGGACAATGCCAGCTAATGCTTGCTTCAGCCATCTCCATAGTACGGGAATACCACGATTGAGACGTGTGATGCGTGGATTGGCTTGGCTATATCCTGACATTGGATACTGCCAAGGCACAGGTACTATGGCAGCTTCGTTATTGCTGCTGTTAGAGGAGGAAGACGCCTTTTGGATGCTGGCGACTATTGTAGAAGATTTATTACCAGCATCATATTACTCATCGACATTACTTGGTATCCAAGCTGATCAAAAAGTTCTACGTACTTTGATAGCCAATTATCTACCAGATATTGATTATGTTCTTGTTCAACATGACATAGAATTAAGCTTGATATCCCTCCACTGGTTTCTGACACTATTTGCGTCGGTTGTACACATGAAGATATTATTACGGTTATGGGATTTATTCTTGTTCGATGGCTCAATAGTGCTGTTTCAAGTCACACTCGGAATGCTCAAGATTCGAGAAAATGAATTAAAGTTACTCGAAAATTCGGCACAGATATTCAATGCACTCTCGGATATACCGGGAGATGTTGATGACGTTGATCAATTATTCCAAGTTGCGTTGGAGATCGGCGGATCATTGAATGATGTTCTAATTGAAACTCATCGTCGAAGGCACTTGGCTTATTTGATGGTAGATCAAGGTGGTTTAGTTGGCAATCCTGATGCTACACCAAATTTACCGAAGCAACACCTCAATAGACGACAAATGAAACGGAATAAGTCCGCGTTGCAAATGTTCTTATTTGGGAATGATGTCAGTGAGGAAGATGCGAAATCGAAGAATATTCGTCAGACGGAAATTCTCGTGGATCTTCGTGAAACTATACTGCAAGTGGCAAGACATTTCACCAACGTCGATCCAAAACTCAATAATATACAGTTTGTACCAGATTATTCAATGGAAAGCCACTCAAGGGACCACGACAATTATGTCAATGTTTCACGAACTCGTAATAGACGTGCTAAAGCGTTATTAGATTTCGAACGCCATGATGATGACGAATTAGGATTCCGAAAGAATGATATTATAACGATAATTAGTCAGAAAGATGAGCACTGCTGGGTGGGTGAACTTAATGGACTCCGTGGTTGGTTCCCCGCCAAATTTGTTGAATTACTTGACGAAAGAAGCAAACAATACACATGCGCAGGTGATGATGCAGTGAGTGAAGCTGTAACCGATCTTGTCAGAGGTAGCTTATGTCCAGCTGTGAAAGCAGTCCTTGAACATGGAATGCGAAGACCATCGTTTTTGGGTGGTCCGTGTCATCCATGGTTGTTTATAGAGGAGGCTTCTACTCGGGAAGTCGAAAAAGATTTCAATTCAGTTTATAGTCGACTCGTACTGTGTAAAACTTATAGGTTGGATGAAGATGGGAAAGTTCTTACGCCAGAGGAGGTAAATAATATTCTGATGAGTCAGATTATCTTCCTTTCGTTGAAGTTCATATAATATATGATGGAATAATATTTGCAGCTGCTGTATCGTTGTGTCCAAGCCATAAATTTGTCACATGACAATGCTCACGCACAGATGGACGTGAAATTAAGATCGCTCATTTGTTTGGGACTGAATGAACAAGTTTTACATTTGTGGTTGGAAGTACTGTGTTCTTGTGTTGAAGTTGTCCAAAAATGGTATGATATTCACATGTAATCAGAGAATAGGAGCAAAAGCGATGATAGTCTGGAGAATTCATTGTTCTCACGGAATATTCTTATACGAACATTCGATAATGAATGGGAATGTTATATTGAAACAATTATACGATAACAATCATTGAAAAGCTCGAAGAAAGTATAGACTGGAGTCGACATTCCAGAATGTCGTCTCACAGTCCTCTCATTATATCATAACTTCATGTCCGCTACAGAACCATTTTTTGACATTAGGTATCAGCCATGGAGTTTTGTGAACAGTCCAGGATGGGTCCAAATCAAATGCGAAATGAGAATCTTAAGCCAGTTCGCGTTCAATTTAAATCCCGATTGGGAATTGCCACAGAAAAAGGAACAATCGCAACCGTTGAAAGATGGTGTACGTGACATGCTCGTCAAGCATCATTTGTTCAGCTGGGATTTGTGAAATATAACGGTGTTATATTGTATCCCTCCAATAACTTGAAAGCCAATCATTGCATTTGATTCGATGAATACACGTATGGGTAGGAAGTTACGAATAAATTGGAAGACTATAATAGAGTACCTGCAGGAATATGTCTTGTTATAACTATACAGAATGAAATCTTATAAAGGGAACTTGATATAACTAGTTGAAAACCGGAAACAATATTCGGGTAGAGATTCTTATGTATCAAATTATTTTGGAAGAGTTGTAGCCGGTTTCCGAACAATATGTTTCTCTGAATGAACCAAAGATACGACGGATTGACCGAATGAATATCGTCCTAGATAGTTTTTCCGTCCTTCGATTAATTTGTTTCTTTCCGATATATAGTCTTATAATCATAATTGTAGTTGAACCAAAATTTCATGCATAAGAAAAATCTATATACACTGTTCAAATAATGGCGAGCGATATTTTATATGTTCGCAAAGTTTATATTATATGTGAGGATTAAAATATGTCTCGATTTGAATCTTAGTCACCAAAAACATTACACGTTGGTACACAAAATGTATACTTTATCATTGTAAATTATAATTTTCCATTTCGTCCCATCAACATCATGCTTCAGCTCAGGATATACTGAAATGAGTGTATGACACCACATAGATAGTTGTTTCAAAGATATGCTGAGCAACAAGACTGAAATCGCGAAGTTATAAAAGATTGATTGATCGTACTGTTTATCACACTTGTGTTGTTCATTGCTATATTACACTCATTTTTCCTATAAGGATAGCAACGAAAAAAAAAAATCCATGATAAGAATAACAAAATATATTATTTATTCGCAGAATTAACACTTTACATTAAGTTTTTTTCTAACTTTGACGTGCATTCAAATCCCGGAAGAATGATATGATTCATCTAGATGAAAAGATGCCTCAGTTTTAACGGTATCATGCTCATGAGAGAATTGAGTTTTTTTTTATGTATATCAGATGCAAATCCATTACATTGGTACCAGTAATTCCAATTTTCAATAAATCTTCACCATTGTTGAATTGTGAATAAAATGTATATGAATCATTATTCTTCAAAACATTTTCAGGTTCCATGGTTGTTATTTCATCTAACATCGTTGAGTCAATATTCCTCAAGATTGCTGTGTCATTCCTATGTTTCATTTCTTCACACCATTCAAGAGCGATGGAATTGATTCCAGAATAACCAAAGGCACCAGCTGCATCTGTTGGACCGTCTTGGCCATCTGTTCCAGCACTGAGTAATATAACATCGAACGATTTTAATTCCGAGTCGCTTTCAACAATTTTATGCCAATCAAGTGAGAATCTGAGAGCTAGTTCTTGATTCCTACCACCTTTTCCATTCCCATTGATAATAACTGATGGCTCGCCGCCTGCAACCAATACTAAGTCCCGACAATTCGTACCTTGAACAATGTCATAAATATGATTCTCTTGTCCAGACAACATTGAGAGATGAGAATCTGACTTCATCCATGAATTGAACTCTTTTTTAGATAAAGATTTTTGCATAATTCGACAAATCATGAGACAAAGCGTGCCATACATTCGACTAACTTCTGATACAAGTCCCTGTACATTATTCGAGAATATAATCGGATTTAGACCCCTACGGCGACATTCCAGTCGTGCTGCTTCGATAGCTAATGAATTATTTCCAATGATGATATTCTGGACGTGATTATAATCTTCTCGACTATTAAGCATGGGCGAATCATCATATACTTCTCTTGACAAAAGGACATCTTTCAATGGCCTATCAAGTTCATCAACTATGTTGTACTTTATTAATATGTTGTTGACTATTTCAGTCGTCTTCAGACTGTGAACTGTTGGACCACTAGCTATCAATTCAATTGGGTCGCCGATAATATCGGATAATATCAATCCAATAACAGATGCAGGGTAGGCCATGCGAGCAAGTCCACCAGCTTTGACCCTGGACATTTTTTGTCGAACTATATTAACTTCTCTAATATTGGCTCCTGAATCGAAAAGTTTCTTGCAGAGTTGAAGTTTGGACGAAGATAAAATCGCAGGATGTGGCATGGACAATAATGCCGAACCGCCTCCTGATATCAAAACAATTAATGTATCTTCCTCTCCTAAAGCTTCAACCATATCAACAATATCATGAGTTATTTTCAGAGTGTCATCGTCTGGCTGATTATTGATACTATTCTCCTGATAACTGATGGCTCCAGTCTTTTTTGGGGATACTTCAACAGTTTCAGCAGCGAACATCTCTTTTTTTGTCCCTCTTGGTATACTAATAATTCCCTTGACTAATCGATCACCAAGCAATTTTTCCATGGACATCGCCATTCCCATTACCGCTTTGCCAAATCCAACCATGTATAATTTACGTCGGAGGGGATAGCACTTACCCTCAATATATAAATCATTTTCTTTCACTCTGACTTTGCTGTCAATGATTTTATATGGCCTTACGGCTTCAATAGCGGCGAAAAATATCTCTTTCAATTCTTGTTTTCCCTGAATCAATTTGAGTTTATGGGCCATGTTGCGCATCAGTTGGGGCTAACATTGAATTCAATGAAAGAATTTGATATCTTGAGAAAATATGGGCGAACCAAATGTTGTCCTTCACATTCCTGTGTCGTAATTGTTTTGCTCGAAAATAAATACCTTATATAATCAACGTGATAATTTTGATCGACTATCCATGTTATTGGAATGGAATCCGATGATATTCTTTGAATATTATTTCATGATGTTGAGGTTTACATAAATGTCACGTTCAACACATTTCTCAGATAAAACGATTCCAAGCACGTGATCACCACTGTGTGACGAATTCGTCACTCAGGTCATTCCTTGAATATATTATCATTCTATAAAGTTTTATAATCAACTTCGGAGAAATGGATGCCGTTGATATGCATTTCTGTTATCAACTGATACGAACAAGTTTTCACTATATGATAGCAATTATTCATCAGTTCTTCCATTCCGAAGTAGAAAACATCTACAGAAGAATATTAGCATGAGATAAGATAAAACTTGTTGATTCCGGTAAAATATGAATTCGAATTTGTGTGGTTAGCTCATGATATCCATATACATATAGATTAATACCTTTGATATTCTTCCTTGAACAGGAAACATTATAGCTAATGGGCAAAGTTGTTATTAAATATATTTCAGCAGTCGATTATGGATGTTCATGAATAGAAACTATTCATCACATTTGATTATGCTCAATGGAGCGCTCAGATCCATATATATGAATAAGATTTACTCATACTTATTTCGCTTTCATTCCCACGTGGATGAGCCGCATGAGTAGTATATAAGGATGGTTCAATACAACAGACAAAGTGCAGACCATGGATTTACGGATTGTTTTGGGATCAATTTGTTTAATATTCAGCATAGTCTATGCGGAAGATTGTGATGGAAACGACTGCTTGCAACTCTGTCAGAGTGTCCACTTAAATGGCACATGCAATGCAGCGAACCAATGCGAATGCTCATTTGGGCATACGTGCTCTACTATGTCGATCACATGTAAAGTAGCATGTAAAGTATTCAAACTGGACGGAGAATGTGATGAAAACGATATGTGTCAATGTTCGGCTACGCCTGAATTATGCAACCCACTAGAATGTCAGGAGTCCTGCGAAGAAGATCCAAGATCGCGAGGTTGTATCTTAGTTGAGGCTGTAGGATGTGTAAAGTACGGTCCAGTCACGTTCTGTGCATGTGTATGTTACCAATGGGAACGCCGAGAAATGTTCGCCAAACAATGGAGTACAACACGGAAAAATACATCGTTGAATCGAAGAAAAATTGAGGTTTTCCGAGTTTAGAATACGTTTCATACCATAGAAGATACGATATGCAAGTGGTATCCTGTAAACTTTGAGAGATAAGATACACTATACTGGATATATATCATTCGTATTACATATGATCTGTATCGATTGATAATTATATGGCTATTTGGATTTATATATGTGTTCTTCACTTTAGTCGATATGACCTCGTTGAAAAATTTGTGTACTATAATTTTCTACATTAAAAGCTACTAACTTTACCATCCTAACACAATTGATCATTCAACTTTCTATCAAATGTATCATAATCCATGTTTGAACTGACAACATCGTGTCTTCGGGATTTGAAAAGTTTTATTTTGAAATAATTCATAAGTTTCACCTACAGGTGATGTTACAGTCGATTTGGTACGAATGGCAAGTTTAATATGTTGGTATGCATGATGTTGATGCATCTTCTATCTGATTGTGGTTAGAACACGTGGGGTACGTCAAACACATAGCAATCCTTCGGAATGGGTAGGAAAATCCCCGGAGCAAAACACAGAGGCATCAAGGATCCTGCCAAACAACAAGCACAACGATGGGCTGAGTATGACATATACTGATTACAATTTCTTCACGTGTTTGATATTATTCTACTTCTTCATTCGCTTTCATTGATGGTTTTTCAGACTCAAGACAAAAATAAATGAACCGCCGAAGGATATAAATGAACAAGCAATACCAAAAAGTTTAGAACGTGTCATACAATTGAAAGATGCTGTCAAGTCTGGGAAAATACCTCTGGTGAAGAAGAAAAACAGGAAGAAAACAAAAAACAAATTGATCAAACTTGGTGCACAAAATTATGTCAACACACATCCGAATGTCAAACCAGAAAAATCAGTTCCGATATTCGATCAGAAGCCTGGTGAATCCAATTATGCGTTCTGGAATCGTGTTAACCGAGAAACACATAATTTCATCAATGAAACAACTTTCGAGAAAAAATTCAATGTGCAAATCAAAAGAAATGTAGAGACTGGAGAAGTGGAAGGTGTTGAAAAATCGCCGAAAGATGAAATCGATGAGTTGATGAAGCTCAAGATGAAACATAAGAACATTGATAAAAAGAAGAAGAAAACATCGGAGCCAAAATTGTCAAAAGCTCAGAAACGCAAGCAAAAACTTGAAATGAAGAAAGCCAAAAAAATACAAAATGGTATTGATGAGTTTGAACCGATCCACGAAAAAGTGGAATTTGGTGATGTTGCACATGCTCCACCTGAACTACGGATAAAACCAACGAAAGCTGATAAAATTGCCAAGGTATAAGAGTTTGTTCAAATCAATCATTTCGCCTGAGTTATCTCAGCTGGCTAGAATCGAATATTCCTTCAGATCAATTTGTACCAAACAATTGTAAATTGTGAAGCTTTTGACCCGAAGGAAAATTCAATTGAATACGAAAATTTGATTCCAGTCACGCTATATAACCAAAGTTCATTGATAAATCGATCATTAATTCATGTTATTATTCGTACAGCCTGCGAAGAAGGATTTACTCCTGTGCTCACTACTTCAAAATGAAAGTAGTAGACAGAAAATCTCGAAACCAACATCACTAGATAAAACTGGCAAACGTAAGCTTCTACCTGCTGCAGAAAGACGAATATTGGATAAACAACAGAACGATGTTATAGAAGCGTATAAATTACTAAAATCACGTAAATCTGCTTAAATTCATTATATTTTGTGATATTCAACATTGCCATAATATTTGAGTTACGTGTAGGCACAATAAATAGAAGGAGAATTAGATATTTCATAAGTCTGGCTGTCCAATATATAAAACTTATAAATATACGTATTTATCCACATATTTTACCCCGTTGTCCAAACGAATGGTTCTAATCGTTCATTGATAGGCAACAAATTATTCAGTGTTTCGAGACTTTCCAATGTTTGATTGAGTTGCATATGACACTTGGTTAGCAATCGACTGAGTTCTTGAACTTTATTCATATGATCAGCGAATTTTGCGAACTTCCTATGTTTCTCTACAGCTTGTGCCATAATCTTATTGACTTCCGCATCAATATTAACACAAAGTGACGCTTGCTCAGTTGCAATCATTTGTGCATTAGCATTGAGATGATGTTGATATCTCGCGCATAAATTAAATAATCCAATAGGGTCCAATCGCTCAAGGATTTCTGGATCACGTACACCTGGTGGTAAATTCAAAGTTCCACGCATTATTGGTAGGAACATCGGAATACTTTGCAATTTCATCAGGTCGGGATCTTTATCAGTGGTAGGATCGGAAACAGCTGGTTTGACAATAACAATATTGTGTGCTTTGTTGGATGTTTGTTTTCTCATTCCCAAACTTGATTTTCTCCTGGTCATGTCGGAACTACCAACACTTTTGCCTCTTGTCAATTGTGATTGTTTATTCGTCATTTTTGGCGAATCACCAATTGGTTGATTAACTGTATATGATATGTATGGCAAATCTGAGTCTGAACAAATACTCGGCCCAGGACTTGTTGAACGAGGTGGTGTATCGTCAGGTAATGTTTCACGACTAGGTACACTCTTGCCTCTCTTCAAATGACCAACGCGGGATGGTCCTGCTTGAGCACCTTGAGTTCCAGTGTTCTGTGAACTCTGCTCAGATCCCATGTTGATCTTTTTCAGTTACTGTTGACGGAATGAATCGTGATTATTACTTTCTTGTGGCATTTGCGATATGGTAGTGACTGCCATTTCAAGTTGAATGATATTGCGGATCCATTCCAATTTGGATGTTGATTTTTTCTCAGGTATTAGAGTGACAAATCAGAGTACAGATTAACAATTATGAACTTTTCAAATGGATATACTCCATTCACGTGTCAAGAAATAATACTGGTGATTGTTTATATCTTTAATTTTCTGCTGTATTATTCACGTTTTTGGAACAGATAAGATAAATTAATATTACAAGAAAAAACTAGGGCTATCGACAAGTTTGACGTTTGACACACTTTGGTGGATGATAAAAATGGAACAATATTGACCAGCTGACTGGGGTTCCATGTATTCTCTGTCATACGCAATGTGTCGATGAAGCGCTGAATGTCGATGGGACCCAGTACTAAAACGACGAGCCCAGTTCCGATGAACGTTTCAGATCTTCACTTGATCGCTAGTGACGTCTGGTACCTCTTCTTGGAAGTCGTTCGATTTGGCAAAAAACATTTTACCATCAGAGAAGAATCTTTCATATCTGCCCGTGCTGATAAATTGGGAATACAAATGATCAAGAATCTTGTGGTGATATTTCATTTGTTATACGCGTTCATATATACGAGTGATATGAAATACAATTGTTATACTATCTCAATATGCTTTTGATTTACGTGTCGATTGTACATTCATCGTAATTGTTTTGAATTTTTAATTCTGTATTCAACATCAATACATGTCTACGTTATCAACATTACATATAATATTGGCCATTAAATTTGTTCAGAAAATCTTACGGCAAATAATTGACGTTCACAATGAAAAATGAAGTTCATAATTTATGCAGTGTTATAATTAAATGAAATTGTATGGAAAAACAATTTAAATTCACATTGCCAACTTTTAATTGCAACAAAAGTAATAAATTGGTTATTATCAACTGGTGAATTATTGCACTTGCATGCCGAGTTGTTGCAAAATAATAATTACGCCTTGTGTATACCTATCATATCTTCATTTCGCAAGGTTCTTGTTCAACGAGAGTAATGTGCTTGCGAATTACAAAATACTTGGATATTTCATTGCTATACATATATCGTTGTCATATAATAACTATGGGTATGATGAAGCCATTACTGGTATTCATATTTTATTCGAACATAAAAAATGACACTCTATTTTCGAGTATTTCGCAAGATAAAATGGACTGTTGCACGTTTTTAATGGCTCTACATTTTTATGACTATATGGATTCACTCACCATGCAGTATTTGTACTCATACAAAATTGTGATCAAGATATTTTTCACTTTTCATGTTCTTTTATTGTCATTACTGTAGTATATACATATATAATCTTTCGCCAACAAACACATCATGAATCTATGCAATCGGCGCAAAACTGATCATCGAAAATAAAATGTCATCCAATTTCTATCTTCCAACAGAAATTGAGATCACTGTTCATTAATTATTTTTCCAATTTCCGCTTTCGTGAACTGAGTCATTCACAGTTCTCGTTCGGAAGTATCGAAATAGTTGCAACTTCTTGAATTCATTGCTTTTAATATTCGTCAACGTCGCAATTTCCTTGAGATCGACTGCAATAGAAGTCAAAAAAGCAAACTATTCTTGTGAGTTTATTGATCTCAATGTATCATGATATGGTGTCATGAAGTTGAAAATTCCGATTCAGAATAGAAGAAAATATGTACCGTAAAATCTCGATTTCAATTTTTCAGTTGGAAAAATATATTTCGAAGGAAAGAGAAGCATGAGTTGCGGAATATTCCAGATTGTATCATAATATAAAAGTCCTCTTTATCAATCTTTGTAATGATATACACAAATACGTTGATGTTTTATCTGTGTTGGTTGGATTTCTTAATTGCTGTAATTACCGTCATTATTTTCATAAAATAATCATCATCAACACTGCTATCATAGACATTCAAGGATAACGTGAATATGAGTAAGAATATCCATGAAATATATAGAAAATATTTAGAAATCTGGGGTTGACATATATCTTGCAAGAGGTATTATGCACTTCTGCTTTACGAATCTGCATACAAGTACATCTACATTATACACTTGGTGGTTTCGTTCAAAATTGGGAAGAGCCATATATAAAGTTGGTGTATACTCTTCGTAGCTACTTCACTTCAATATTCCTATACTCTATCAACACATGATACGTAACTTTCCTCATTTTTCAAAGTATATAGCTGCCGGATATTTGACAGAAATGAAGTATTTGTTTTATTGATCGTTTATAAGCGAGTGTATTTTGCATCCGGGAAGTTCACATTTTACGAAATTCCTCAGAAACACGTACACCATAATAAGAATTTAAATTTCATGAAGATTTGATAAGTTTCTGTTGTGTTGGACATACTCGCAATGAATTATACAAAATATTTTTCCGATACTGACTGAGTTTTTTTCAAAGGAGTTGAAAAAATTAAAACCAAATTACAACAAAGTCAACGCTTTCTTCAGCTTCACTTTGAAAAATCCGGAAATATTCTTTTATGATGAAATCACATGCGAACTGCACTGGATTTCACTATGTAACTTTTGTGTATCAATTGTCAAATAAAAATGTGATTGCAAACGTTTGAAGTCATATCAGAATGAACGTTCGCCTTCCGGCTAAAAATATTCATAGATGAAAAAGCAAATAGTCGATAGTATCAGCCTAATTTCTTATTCATCATCATCATCATGAGAAGAGCGCACAGGTTACGCTCTTACTTGTCGTCGCTGTGTCACTGGTCCCTTCAAGTTGTAATTTCACGATAAAAATCGTTGAGGACGTCATTGAAAGCGGTAAAAGAGGCATTAAATTTGAAATGCTCGCATACTGCACTACGTTCACATTCATATATAAAACTTATACGTTCATCTGTCAGCCTTGAGTTTAGAAAAGAGTGTATTTGAAGAATGAAAAAAGAAGAAATGTAAAAGGTAAAATTGTAAAAGTTCACAGCCGTCTTGAAGCGTCAGTCTAGAGAGTATGCATTTTAAACAAATGCGAATATGGATGTCATTAACAATTCAATAGCTACAGGAGATAATTCAATTATGTCGAATATCGATGTCGATATCGATTCTCAATTTCGTGACGAGCATGAAGATGTGATGATGAACAATCTTAAGATATTGCAATTTTCCATTATAAATGGGAGAATTATAGATGATATCTGTCCCTATTCACCAATATTCTACATATTGCTGTCTCCAAACTGATGATATCACAATGAATATTTTATTTGGCTGTTCGACTTCTTGACAGAAAATATTCTCCAATAAGTAATAAGTGACATCAGAAGTTCATTTGATAACGGAAAAAGAATGGGGTAAATAAATAAATAGATAATAAAGAAATAAAGGAAAAGCAGGAATAATTTACTCGTCGTCGTGTTGGACGCGGTCGAAGAAGGGAGACACGAGGACATTGCTTGGTATGCAGACATGCCTTAGCAAACAATGAAAATTTGTCGAGCCGTTGAAAATTCCTGGCGCTTTGGACGTTTTTAAACGTGCATGGTGTTTACCGAGCACATCGGTATGAAATAAAAATCAGGCGCGGTCGCGCATACCATTCGGTATAATTCATTTATTTTATTTCATTTTTCTCTCCCCAACTCTTCACTCCTATATTTTCCTGCATATACATAAGAGCCGAGCTGCCTCCCTCAGCCGATGTATCTTTGTTTTAACTCTTTCTTTGCCAACGGAATTACGATGTGCATACTTATGTAGCCCGTGCCGAGATCGTGGTCTTGCGCGAGCAAATGAATCACCCTGGCAAATCCACAGACGACATTTTGATTCGGCTCACCGATAAGCATAATTGTTCATGTTTTTTTTTTTTTTTTTTTTTTTCGTACATTGACGAAATTAGATCAATCTTCAGGAGTATTTGGATTTTCGCAATACACGAATTGATTTCAACATCCATGAATTTTCTTAATTGTATTTCTAGATGTAATGAACATAATTCTTCTCAGTGAGTAAAAAGAGAACAAGTTTATTTCAATAATGTAACGAGTTCAAAAAACGCAAACGCATTTCCAATATATTGCAATTGCCAATTTCCAACTCGATAGAAAATCGCAGTGAAATATTTCTGAAACGACTCAACATACGCCTGTAAAATTTTATCCCCGTACTCTTATCGACGACAAGCCCATACTGGAAAAATCTCATATCATGGGAAAATTCGCAATGACGAGGACAGTTTGTTATCGACGATTGGACATATTCAAATTGTTACAGTATCAACACAGAGAAAATACTGATATTTTTGGAACTGAAAGAAAATAATTTTGTCTTCATCATAGGATTCTCTCGTCCAATGATTATCCCACAATAAACTTCTCAATAATAAATGTATACATCCACCCACATAAACACACATGGACAATCTTCCAACATATAAACCCCGTCTCACAAAATATCTATATGAAATAATTTGTAGATATTTTGAGTGAAAACAGTGGTGATGAATTCACATAAGTAGAGATAGAAAACGTGCGAGTCGAAGAGATTATGAACGAGAGAGAGATATTGTTAGTATATATGATAAGGCGGTTGATTGCCAGTGGAAAGAGCGACTACTTCTCTTATATATACACACTCTTGTGCGGTGGGTGAAAGAGAGTGACGGAGAGTGACGGAGGGTGACGGAGGTGGTATGGAAGAGTAATAGAGCATCCCCCAACGGGAGAGAAACTTCTCCTATCGTCGTTACGACGGGGAGGAATAGCATGAGCAACACAGAAGAGGGGATTTGAGATGAAGAGAGAAGGAGAGGTAGAGAGTGAATAGAACAGTGAGCCTACCAACCGGCCAACAAATGTGGAGACTGCCAGTGAGCAACGAGCTCTCGCACTTGACGTGTCGGTTTATCGTACATAATCACGATTATCATTTTACCACGTGCGTCACACGGGTTCTTCATATATTTTCATTTTTATTATCCATCAACTCAACCACCACTTAATCTTATCACAATTTGAATTACAACACCGGAATAATAAAGCTATTTAATGTTAATGAAAAAATTTTGTGTATCAGTTGTTATGTGCTCGTGTGCTTATGTGTGTTGATAAATGTATTTGTGTCCAAAGTACATGGTATGATAGAGGTATATGTTGAGATGTAAGTATATTGAAATCGCGTGATCACTTATAGTACATATGCACAATGGAAAAAAAATTATTGGGTGGATTGGAAAGGGAGGGGGAGGTATAAACGCAAATATTATACTGATACGCGAATGATATTCAAATCAGTTGAATTAAGTTGGGCTAAACCTTCGACCTCCAATTTTCTATTGCATTCATTTCCGTCTGTTCCTGGTCAATATATGACGACGATTCCGCATTTTTATTCTGTTCACTTTTATTTATGATAATTAAATTTATGGATGTTTCTGTTTGTCCAATATTTTTTTCTTCAGGTGGTTTAGTCATGAATAAATCCACACGGTGCAAGTTTGTTGATGAGTTTGAAAAAATGCGATGTTTTCATTAACATGAATTGTAGATATGGTGAAAGTAGAATGTCATGTTATTTGAGAATTATCATTCTGTCCATTTGTGTGATGATCTATTATGAAAAATGAAAGAATCCAAGTATTAGTACAATATGTGATACCTATCGGTGATATTATTTACACATATGTTTCGAATTCAACGCGTTGTAGTGTTGATAGTGGTAAATTTTCGATTGATAAAACTCATCGCGGGAGAGGAATTTCAGAAATGTATGAGATAATTTTCATAAAACAACAGAAACAAACATTTATCAAAAATTATACGATTGACTCCTGTTATATTCTGGATGAAAATCTGTTTCGAAAACGATATATGCGATAGTGAGCTTCATCTCTTGAACAACATCCGGTGAGGACATATTCCGAGTTATTTGGAGGGATCACTCATGTTGTAGAGGTGATAAAGGCACTTTTTTGTTGATAGAACAATTGATAAAACCTATCCAAACTAAGTTTTATCTTTGTTATCATGCGTGAAAATTTATAAACAATTTCAAATCCTTCAGACATATATCCCAATTCTTCATGATAAATATAAAAATATTTATTGATCGAATGTAAAAATCTATATAAATATGTATCGAGGTGAATAAAAGTCAAAGCAAAAACAGATTGAGTTGTTTTTTATCTCTCACATCATCATAATTTTCACTGTTTTTTGAAGATGATCATGTGCGGACTCAATGAATTATCATCGGGTGTGACGCAACATGATTGTTATTTGTCTTGCGTGACACGTCGTATTTCAATTTATAGTATACTTCAACTATCTATCCGATGAATGAAACAAGAATGACGTTATGGAAGGGAAACGAGAGAATGCAATAAGAAAAAATAAGACGTCGTAAAGGACGGTGTTTAAACATCCAATTCTCGTGTATACTATTTACATGTAGCCACTGTATTTACTGGAAATAATTGAATTAGGCGCTCGTGAAACAGGAAGTCGGTGCACAGTATTTTTTATTTGATTAAACCATGTAATGGTAAATTATTCCTGTCTGTATATTTATGTCTGCATATAATTCATTCATTGTGGGTAATATTTGCACTCACGAGTTTTTCGGATGTACAATATCCACGAATTCGAATATTTTCTTGCTATCGGTGAGACAGAAAATTTACATCTCCAACTTAAAATATAACTGATATGGAGAACTGGTTCTCATATATTTTGTATTCATAAATATGTGTTGTTATTTTCAGTTTTCCAACTAGTTTGACGCTGTAAACAGATTGTGGTTGAGAGACTCTACATCAAACATCGGAAATCAACGTCAGGTGAATCATTTTCTATAATTAGTTTCAGTATTTTTACATATTCAATGCTACGATGATGTCTATTATCATTTTTGTCTCCTCTCCTATCAATTGTTATCAAACTTTGTTCGTTCCGTAATAAAAGCGACAGCGAGGTTGTGTGCCAACACAATTATTTTATTTCCCGGGTCGTTTGGTCTCAATTGACGGCGCGTGGCGATTTGAGCAACTCATCTCTCCTTAATCTTTTATGTCATCCTTCCTCTTATTTGTGCGCATGTTTGTTAGAAGAATTTTTGATTCTTTCGCGAGTTTTCTCCGATGGTTAATCACATTGAATCTCATTTGATACTTTTATTTGGCGAAATTATCGCTATAAAACGACGATTAAAAATTAAATCAATGATTCATTGTTTCATTATGAAGAAGTGAATGAAAATTAAAGAGAAAAGTTGTGGGTTTATTGATGCGATATGATTCATAATGGAAAATACGTGTGGAAAAAAAAACAATAATCATCAGGGTAAAGCAATTTCGTTTTTTGTTGCTTAGGTATTGTACATGATTGTAATTAAATTACGTCACTTGATTTTGAGTGAAGTGAAATGAAATGTTCGACGTGGCGCGAACGATAAATCAGTCGCGGTCGGCGTGAAATTATATACCGATTGCCGTGAAATTGTTGTCGAAGTGCAATTTTGACAGAAAAAAAGGGAGGAAAATGCGCATGCAAAAATTTATATGCATACAGAAGTGTATGTGGGGTGAGAAGGAAGTAAATCATTGAAGGATGACACCACATTGAACGTTTGGAAAACAACGTTATTTTTCTTCTTTCACTTCACCAAAATGCAAATTGTAAATCGTATTTTTTTTTTGCTAGCAGTTTATCCATTCGTTAATTTTCAAATTTCACATGGGACTTATGATAAATACATTCAAATGACACTACATGTGTAGATATGTACAGAGTGACTTCATTTAAGTGCTCAATATTGATTGCACCGTTTGGAAAAAAAAAACATTTAATTCAACTTCTATATATTGGTGATTTCAGCAATTTAATTGAAAAGAAAAAAAAACCAACCTGGAACACTCAACGGTGTGACCTCAATTGAAAAATTCCGCGTTGCACATTTTATTTGTCGCGCGATATACGTCAAGCGTAGATAAATTTTGCGAGTATGTTTCACGTTGTGCGGCTTGTTAAAATAGAAACAGAAAGGCAGTCATTTGGTAGTTGAAATAATTCATAGGCATCAGATTACGCAAAATTTGGCACGCGACATGCCAAATAATTATGTCATCACTATCATCATCAATGTTCGAATAATTTTCAATTCGAGGATAAATATATTCATGCGGATTTTTCTCTCTGCTATTCAATTCAGAGAATGATAAAGCTGCGAGGATTTTTGTTCATGTCCGCAATCATTCTGAGATCGTTGTCTGCAATAGACGTTGACTTATTTGCCAACTTGGTTTCCCAATATTGTTTGAAGGATAAAAATGAGATAGAAGAGACGAAATGTTTTGCCCGATGCTGAGTTACGCACGAAATCTCGTATAGCCAACGATAAAATTCCGTCGCGACTGTCGTTGACCGTCTGCAAAGTTCTCGCCTCATTCTACTTCGTCTTCTTTCCACTCCTCAATTCTCCCACTTTTATATACCGCGTGGAAAATCTTTCGGTGTTTACATCGAGTAAATTCTTTTCTCGCTCATGTCCACTTCGAATTCCCAGCGTTCACCGAGGATTCACGTTTCACAATATTCACATAAAGACACATAACCTCATGCGATGCATACGTGAAATTAAAATTTATAAATTTCATGTCACGCGAGGAGATTGATTTTATGTAGAAGTAATAGATTTTTTCGATGCGGGAAATCCATATGGGGGGGGG